>JAYJLV010030501.1:0-29742 GCA_036873485.1 Torymus texanus | reverse complement strand
TCTCTCTCTCTCTCTCTCTCTCTCTCTCTCTCTCTCTCTCTCTCTCTCTCTCTCTCTCTCTCTCTCCCTCTCTCTACTTCTCCAACCTTTCGGAATAACTCGAGCTGGCTCACGCGGTAGCTAATCGAGCGCGAAACTCTTCCGCGCCTCTATATGCATTCCTCTGCGCGCATGCGAACTTTTTTTTTATGCATGCACAGTTCACGTGGGAATCGCGCAAATGGGCCACGCGAACATGTATATGTGACTCTCGGATGTGAGGTGGATTTTCATGAAGCCCCGTCTAAGTGTCAAGGTTAGGTGAAAATGCGAGGAAACCGTCAAAGGCGGATGTGTGTAACATTCAAGCATCGTGGGGTTTCCTCGTTCCTAAATCAAGCCGTTGTCGTTCGTGTTATAATGAGATAGTCACACTTTGCTCACGAGGCATACTTGACAGTGGCTCTCATTTGTATAATGGATTCTTTTTTGGAGATTTGTTGTTGTTGTAGGTTGAATAGTGTATTATGAACTTTACGTTGATATGTATATAAGAGTTATGTAAGAGTTTGAGGGTAAACTGTAAAACTGTCGAAGGTAAAATAAATAAATCATGTTGAATAATATATCAATTAATAGATTTAAGTCCAATTTATACTTACGTAATGAGAAAACTACCGAACACTTGTAGCCGCGGTAGCAATACGGAAGCCCGAAAAGATCCACACAGCAACTACATAATTTAAACAAGTAGAATATATCAATGAAAGTTATTTGAATATGTAAAATCGACTTTGAAACACACTGACTCTCCTCTACTGGGCAATAAAATACATTTAGTAATTCGCGTAAGTTTTTTTTTCTTTTAATTGACAAATATACTCGTGTATTTCGCGAAATTTGCATTTTCGAAAAGTCACGTACTATCGCAAGTATATATTGCAATCGAATTTTCGTATACAATTTCTGCATGTATAAAGAATCTACTGAAGAAAGTTTCGAGTATGTGTGTGTGTGTGTGTGTGTGTGTGTATGTGTGGAAATTTGTATGCTAAAATTGTTATAAAATACACATTGACGCCGCGAGTGACACAGGGCTATAAAGATGTCTCAAGGCCGATGACAGTCACTTACAATTTGCGATATTTTAAGAATGTCATTTACTCGAAATGTTGTACGGCTTGCTTGCCAGGCCACGCGCACGTGTCTCACTGTCAAAATTACGTTCCAACTCATGGAGTGAAAAATTGTCTTTTTCAAAATTCATTCAATTGTAGCAATTCAATGTTATATTACTACTTTAAAACTATTACTCAAGATTATTCAACTACCTTCTAAATTTTTTTTCATTAAAGATTTCGTGACGATAACAAAACCCAAATTCCTTCTTAAATTAAATTAGCGATAACAACAACAAATCAAAAAGAATACGTCGAAATAATAAACATCCAGCATTAAACCAAATCAAACAGCCGTCACATCCCTCTACGTCACTCGCTTCTTACTACGTACAACGCATATCACGACACCTCTATACAATCCGTCACGCGAGCAGCTCGCAAAGATTCACGCGCTAGAAACGCGCGCGTGCATACACTTTACGAACCGCGTGACTATATATCTATACGACGTCGCGAGCGTCATCATGACTCGACTATATATACGTATGTTCACGCTCGTACCATATAATATATGTATATATATATATGCTTGTATGCATGCAAACAACTACAATGATTCTACTGTAGAAGTGTATGTTTGGATGTATGTATGTTTATTGTTCACAACGATGGATTATATCTCTTATATCTTCGAACGGAGAAAAGGTAGTATAAGTATTGCGCGAGCGCAGCAGATTGAAGAAAAAGAAATTTCCGATTTACATCTACTACAACTCACACATATGGTAATTCTTACTTCCTGTGCGAGTGTATATAAGTGTGGTAAGTGTGACCTCGAGAATTTACTGTAAGATAAGATGCGCTTCAGTCGAGTATATATATATATATATATATATATATATATCAGCTTTTGCTTTTGTTTCGTACGTTGTGTCATTGAAAGCGTGCAGGTCGAGTGCTGGAACATCATCGATTTGAATGAGAATAAGAGAGTTATATACCACGAATATATACATATATATGCGACGGTGTGAAATGAATTCCATCTTGATATTATATATGTTGTATACATATATCTTCTATCACCACATTTTATATTATAGTCGTAAATAATGCTATTATACATACCTGCATTTTCCTACAATATCGTCCGTTTCAAAATACATTTCCTCCTATACCCATTTCTCCACCATAACCATATTCTGAGAAAAATAATCGCCTCGCTCAAAGGCAAAAGATTATATCCTATCTTACCGACACACAGCTTTACATCTCGTTATACGCTGCAGGTCCAGCAATAACGAAAAAAATTGCCCACTCTACGAAACTATTACAGCGGTATGAAATTAGGCCGGAGAGAAAAGACGAAGACAGCAGTATAGCTGATGGCACACCCTTGCTCGAGCTGGGTTTTTTCCCCGAAGGGCGGCCTTTGAAAATTGGAGCACTCGAGAGAGAGACGCGCTCGTAAAACTCTCCTGAATAGAATCTACACTTCTCGCGATGCGACGGTTCTATTCACTTGGCAACTCTTGCAAACGAGAGAAAAGAAACCCCAATGTCGATGAAATAAGACAGCGAGTTATGCTATCTTACTTTTTACATATATACATACCGCGTTGCAGCTATAGGGTAATAATAATAAAATTTCGATCTGGAGATGGCGACGTCGCGATGAATCACGCGACCGAGTGATAAAAAAGAAAAGAGGTTGCCACATGCGCATGTCTATAGTAATATAATACGAGTTGGTTCGATATATATACGTTTGCGCGTGTGTTCCTTGAACTTGACAGAGAAATATTAATGTTTGTGGAAGGCTTGCTGGCTGGCTTTAAAGTCTCTGAGTGAGAAGGGAGAGTATGTGAGCGCGAGTGTTTCATTTGCTACAGCTTGGAAGTGTATAGTGCGCGCGTGCGCGGATGTTTTCATTGTAACAAAGAAACTGGCGCTTGAATAGGTCTATTTTCGGCTTGAATACATTAAAAATTTTCCATATTTTCTAGCGAGGCTAATGAAGCAAGAGGTGAATATAAAATTTTATCTTAATTAGTTGTACGCTCAGATATATAGCGTATAGCTACATATGTGTAGAGCTCTACTACGTTTTCAATTCCGTTTCGGAATAACTTTTCGCGGGTGTGCGAAAGGGTAGTTATAATATTTTTGTGTATGAATTATGCGTGGTAAAATAAGCATGTGCATTATATTAAATTGAAGTGTATATATATACTTTTGCATGAAAATTGATTAAATTTCAGTCGTTCGATTCTAATTTTTTATGAAGAACTGTATTCTAATCAATCTTTGTATATATGTATCGAGATGATTTATAATCTGATGTATATTTCTGTCAAATAATATTATTAACAAAACTATTTACACACTGAGATGAAAATATAATTACTATTGCCATAATGTATAGTGCAAAATCGTTACAACCATTTTTATAGTAAAATTTACTAATGATCTGGTAAATAATGCTAATAATACTAAAATAAAGTACCAATAACTAATAGAATTTGTAGATTTTACTCAAAAAAAGAATCCGTAACTATATTTTGACAACTATACGATATAGTAGTAGTGACTATGTACATTTTTCTCAGTGCATTTTACACAACATATACGAACTAAGAAACATTAATATACTATTACATCCGAACCACAGATATATTTAAAATCTGCACTACTCAAATCAACCCCACAACTAATAATTCTTCACCAACTTGATATAAAAAATACACGCACATCTAACATATAAACTCCCGTCGCTCACACGATACACACGCACATACTTGTCGAAGATTCGAATCCGCGTTGTTTAATGCAGGCAAAACAGCGCGACCTGCAGCTGACGTAATGGGAATCGTGCGCGCATAGCTGTCACAATGGCTTGTTATTATTTATTGACGTTAATCCGCGGGTCCGAACAATTGACGCATCCGTGCGCGCACGTGCGCAGCGTCACTTGAGGAAACATCGATGCGCGTTCGGCGCTCAATTCCGATATAGCGCACATGTAGATCCGCTTTCTCTGGTTCCATATAGTGAAATTGTTTAAATTGTTGATTGAACTGTGCGAAGTGTTTTTGATTGTTCATTGATGGATACATAATTCGAAATTATATAATTTGGTTAATGATGTCGTCGTTGTGTTTTCATTGATAAACAATCGATATAAGTAGTAGTATAACTATAATACTATATACTATGAGGATGAAAAAAAAGGTATATATCGTAGTATAAAAGCTTCTTTACTTTGGTATTATTCGAAAAGTCTCTCGCGATAAGGCTAAGACTCGGTGGCATTATCGACAAAGAACTACACTGACTTCTTTCGAAACTTCATGCGCACAGAAAATCCCGTAGAATCCAGAGAGCGAAAAATCAATATCGAAGTCGTCGGTTGTCACCTATATAACCGTCGCTGTGCTACTCTTCGTCCAGTAGCTTATCCTGTAGGTCACTAGGCGATCGTAGTATATGTGTGTGTGAGGGGTCGCGTCGTTTCAGAAGGATGTCGAAGAGATTTTCTCTCTTCTCGTGCCCAACTCGACGTGTCGTACGCTTTTACGATATACTTCGCATAAAAATTTCTCAAAGATTCGACGAATTCTCTCCGTATTGAGCGACTTATCGATGACGAAGACAATGAAGATCAAGTCGTAGAGATAATGATGAGTGTAGTAGTCGAGCGGTTTAGTCGCGTAGAGTAGTTGAGATAGTAGAGAAGATAGTTTTTTAAAATTTTAAAGGGATTACTATACACCATGTCGTGATGTTGAGAGGGGGGAATGGTTGTAGCAATGTGTATAGTTTTTGAGATAAGAAATAGGTCAAAGTATATTTTTTCTCCGGTAGATATGTACTTTTGTTAGTTTTTTTTTTTTTCTTTAAATTCTTACTCGTAAAATTTTGATTGACTCTTGAATTTTACACGCACTAAAAGAGAACGTAAATTTTGCAATTTTACAGGTTAACGGTTGCAAAAATAAACTCAATCTATTTTCTTTTTCATTTTTTATCTAAATATTTTCATATACATATAGCCTATGATCATAATAAATTTCACTCGCTACGTGTTTACTAAAAAACACAAGCGTATACTGACAAAAATAAAAGCTTTATACTTTTTGATAAAATGCAATTCAAGTTTACGGTCAGCGCGCTCAGTGCAGAATTACCGGGATGGGCTTACTTTTTTTTTTTTTTTTTTTGTCGCGGAGACGAGTTTAATAAGAGCCCTCATTTTCAACACACAAGGAAAGTTTTTTAATTCTTCCGGCAAACATATGGTACCGTGCACTTGAATATATCTCAGACCCGTATTTACTTTCTTGTTAGAGATATTTCTGCCAAGGATTTAAATGCGAAAAACCAATATTGGACTTCTTGCTACAGTTTTGAAACTAGAAGCAGTCGTAAGAGAACGAAAATACATGGCAAATATCGGCTATTCTTTTCTCATGAAAACTATATTAAAGTATAATAATACTAATATTCTTATATTTTATTATCTTTATATATTTCTTTATTATTTTTTAACGGATAGAATGCTTATTATAGGTATAAGATATACCATATACAAAGTTTACGTAACAATTCATTACAGTGGAACATTGATTAGTAACCTCACGCTACACCGTAAAAGCTCTCAAAGTTCCCTTAAAAGCAGCAATAATGAAAGAGAATCGAGATTTGCACGTGCGTAACTACCCCTAATTCATTGAGCTAAAATATATACATTACGCAGAAACACCTACTCCCATACAAAATCCTCGTATGACAAAGAGTAGATCAAATAATTTGACCTCTCACTCAACGTAACAATTTCCCAATTTAAACGATCACATTGCCCAATCATCCCTTAAACACATACATACTGCCTCGATCTACCCCATAGCACCGACAAATACGCTTCACATCCTCGTCCCTATATATACAACTTCCGTCCCCGTCATCTTTCAACCCCGAGCAATAAGGTAATAACCTAAAACGTGGGTTGACATTGCCGCCAACGGGGGGCCGACGATGACGTAGGCGCGCGCGCGGGCCAAATTCATCCGTAAGTGTGTGTGTATACATATATATATATATATATATATATATATATATATATTCAGTCGCGTCACAAGGCGGACACCCTTATTCATTGCGATGTACATATACACAGACATACACAGATGGATGGGGATTCCTCTTCCGTAGCATGCTACGTGATGTTTGACACACGGAATAAAGAATGCGATCACTCTGCCCTCGTGCGTGCGTGTTTTTGTGCGAATAGCCGCCCACGCGGATGGTGGCCAGTATGAGATATTGTTCTGATCCATCTTTCTTCGACGTTTTGGTTTATAATTTTTGGTGGCAAGGAAGTAGTAGGTTTTTATCATATCCCTTTTAAAAAGATGGGTTAAAATTGTGTATTTTTTCTTTTTAAGTAACTTTGAATTTTTTTTTATTGTAATATTTGCTATTATATATGATCTACCACTAACGGTTAATATTGTAAAACTTAATGAAACTCTTTGATTTTTGAACTTTTCCATTTTCATTACAGCAAATAGCAACCTTGGACGAAGTTCAAAGGAGAAGACAGAAGGGGGTAACGGGAAAAGTAAGTAAACAAGAAAAGTACGAGAACTTCGGAAAAAGTAAATTGAATAGAAAATAACGAGTAAAAACACAATGGTATATATATAGAGGAAGACCTGAAAACATCAGTAGCTACAGCGTAGAGGACTTGAAGTTCGAAGAAAAAGTTAGAGAAAGCGTGTGCCAAGAACTACAGGTGTATATATATATATATATATATATATATATACACACAACTGGGAATTAAACACCATTTGTTGTTGCCGGAACAAACATCGAAATTCAATCTTAAATTATTTACCCAATTTCCTACGTTTCAACTGAAAAAAAACTACACCATATAAAATCTCTTCCGAAAAATCAAAAAAGGTCCAGCACAATCACCAACCCTGCGCCCCTCCATATTCCATCTCTATTTACATCCACCAATTTATCTTTTTTTCCCCTAACAATCCCCATTCATCCTTTATTCCCATCCTCTCTACAAAATCACCTCTCCCTCTCTTCTTCCATCTTTCCTCTCTCAACATCTCTTCAAACATACACATCGTCATATGAACCAAGAAAGGAACAAACACTCGCGTCAAGAGAGCGAAGAAGAGAGACAGAAAAAAAGGAAGAAAAAAACAACACTCGTGCGATGCTGTACGCGTGCGTCTCGATAGACGTTCTCTTATCGCCTCGGTGCTCTTGACGAAATTGGTCTTGCCGGAACATGCGAAGATAAACCTATTTCTCTCTTCTCCTTTCGCGACCTTTCTTTTCAGTACGTAGCAGGCGTCCTTCGAGACTCTTCTTCCAGCTCTTTATCGAGGCGTACAAGCGCGAGATGTTGCGCATAGGTATATAGTAGTAGCAGCGCAATAATCCGAGACGCGTACGTTGCGATAAGATTATAGGCCTGGGTGCGTGCAATCTTGAGAAAAGAGATGCCTCGGGTTCTACTAGTACTGTGGGTATATTTTTTCTTGCCAGGGTGAAAGAAAGACGTGATGTAGTTTGTAGGGGAGAATGACTACGGATCTTTATTTTCCTGCTAGGCTTTTGCGAGTAAGATGATGGGTGGATGAGAAGTGTCTATGCTAGTTTATTTTGAAAATGATGTTAATTTGTTTGTGGAAGTGTAGCTATGATGTTTGAAGTAATTCATTGGGAGAAAAATGATATTAAATATATTACATTAGTTTTTTTACTTATTAGATTTAATTGTTTTTTTATTATTTAAACAAATTCTTTTATCTTATATTAAGTTTAAAAAAACTGAATGAGGATATTGTAGGTACTTCTTTTAGAGTCTTGATTCAATATAGTTGCTGAGCGTGTTCTTTACATCTTCAAAAGCTTTTACTTCAAATTCAAATTTACTGTGCTTCAGTTACTTTAGAAGTAGATAATCGATGAAAACACGATAACTCTCTCAGGTACTATATCTCGAATCTGTCAGTATTTACGTGTATTTCGAGAACCAGAGTAAAAGCAATCGCATAAAAAGCTATATTTTCTTTAAAGTAAATTGAAGAACTCATTGGCATTATTTATCGAAGAAACAAACCATTAAAAAGTATATTCCAGAATATTGCAATTACACGTACTTATACCTCAACTTCCGTCCACTTTTCTCTTGTTTCTACCAAAATGAATATCGTTTGCCATCACTTCTGGAAAAGCTGTGCCACGACGTGGTGCTTACGCCTGTACGAGACTGATAAGGGGGCAAGACATTAAAATGAATGATTTGTGCTTGAATTGCAATTACCTGCGCCTCTGTCTGCTAAGTGCGGTGTTTAAGTGCACTTCAAAGATTGAGGGCGTTTCTGGAATAACAAGGGAAGATACAAGATAACGGATTTATGATGCCAGGCGTCTTTTGAATTTTAATGCCGGCCTGTACAAGCGGGCTCATAACACCGGTGTGTGTCTGTCTTGGGGTTGCAAAAAGAAACAAAATGTGGGAGGGGATCTCATAAAAGCTATCTTGTTGGTGTTTTAAAGTAAATGCTGCTTTTATGAAAGGTCGTTTACAAAAGCATGTTTAAATATATAACTTTTATCTATCTGATTCTTGAAATATAAGAACAAAGGTTGACGATAAATATTCGTTAGCTTGATTGATGATGATGGTAGTCGCTCGCATCGTTATTATTACGTATCACTCTTGTAGTAACTCACCGACATACATATATACAAAATCGTATAATTCACTACGAGAATAACGATAATAATATAATACATCCAAGCTAATGTTTTGATCTTACACCATTCTCCTCTCCTCTCTGTCCTGGGCAATATTTATCGCAGCAATAATTTTTACTTCGCGCAAGTATTTCAATACTGCGCACTCCTGATATCACGCAGTGCCTGCCGTCCACGTCTCGCCGCAAAAAACCATTTTTATGTCCTAGCACGTATGAAAAAAAAATCTCATAAACTCTCTCCATTACTGCTTCTACTGCTGCTACTGCTACGCGAAGAAAGTGGAAGTAAAAATATATCAAAGACGCGGTCGCGTGCGACGTGCAAAAAAGAACATCATCGCTGCTTATACGCTTTCCCTTTTCTCGAACTTCTTCAGCTTCTTCTTATATACCCACGTGTGTGTTATAAATTCCTCCCTGATAAGGGAAAATAAAATAAAATCACGACGTAGTACCGAGTTTCGAGCGGAGGTGAGTCAAGGGCTCGTTTGCATTAGTTAAACCCTGTGGGGATATTTTTTTATTATGGCGTGTATGTGTCGCATGGAGGTTTAGGGGGAATCATATGGTGCTGGATTATGCATGTATATGGGCAGAGTAGGGATTGATGGAGACAAGTGTGTGTATATGTCGGATCGTTAGTCAGAAGGTAGAGTACATGAAACGTTAGGACTAATAAGACGTGATGATGGTGACTGAATGATGTGCAAGGATCTATGTTTGTATATGCTACTGATTTTAATTTATCATATGCTGGTTGGTTTTCTTTTTCTTCGGCATATTAATTTTGGCCCCAATACAATTTTTATCAACAGAATGATCTATCATGGGATTTGAATATATTAATAGAGAATAGCATAAAGAATTCCCCTTGTTGATATAATATATATACATGCATGATTCCGATATTCACTGCACGAATGTAAATGCGCGTCTGGGGGTAAAAGTTTTAACGAGCATATTCGATCTTCGAGGAATACACTTGAAAACATTATACAGTTGTAAACGAACCAATAATCCCAATTACATTTCCCTATTCAACAAACAAATCCAATTTCTTCAGACAAGTACCACACGATACTATACAAAATCAAGCCACTCTCCATCCAATAACAACTCTCCCTTAACCCAACCCATCGACCAATCAGACCTATAAAATCTTCTTCTTTTTGTTTTTATCATATTAAACTCGACGCACAACGATCTTCTTCTCCCCTTTTATATATACACTACTTCATCGTCTGAATTTTTCATTCCCCTTCGTAACTGCCGGCCTAGACACGTCCTCGAGTCTTCTCTTTATCCGCTTGGTAAGGTTCAAACGAAGCAACGTATATACGTAAGGAGCGTCTAGTACACGCCAGCTCGCGTGCTTGCTTGGAATTTATACAGACGCGTGGAGCTTTGAACACACTATACGTTGTTTAGCTATGTTATGCATAGATTATGTAAGATAGCGCGCGCGGAGGATTAACGATTTAACGATGGATGTAGTTGGCGAAGAGAAGAAGAGGAGGGATGAGGTAGTTCGTTTGTTGTTATTTGAAAATATATCGGGAATAATGGGTTCTTTCGGTGCTGCATGTTTATGTAATGTATTTTAGTTTTATTAAAGAAGGATTAGTTGCTATTTTATGTACGTTTAGAATGTTAAGTAAGTAGCGATATATTTGATGATAAGATATGCGCATTACTTTATACCTAGTCTGATTTCAGAATACATTATGTCGTTGGAATCATATTGTAATCATAACCAATCGTCTACGTCAATCCTTTTACATGTATTCAGCGTCGTATATATATTGTCACGAACTCAGCTGCTCGACTGTTCATCCGAGCCCTGACGCGTCAGCATAACGATAAGAATAAGATGCACGCGAGGCCTTTGAGTAAGCCTCGTGACATTAGCTTCTTTGGTAGAGTACCGGATTAGAATCCACGGGTCCGTGTATTCGAGTCCCGGTTGTTACATATTTTTTACACGACTTATTAATTTCATTCACTCCGTCTTCTCCTCGTACGTAACAATATAGAATTCTCTTCAATTGGTAGAAGATTAGAGAAAGTAATAGTTTGCCTTTAGTTTTTATTTTTACGTAGTTTTCGAAAAATTCCTTGTTGGCGCTGAAATATTTCACTCTCCATTACCATCGAGAAAGAATCTTTACGCGAGAAACATCTGAAAAATCAATAGCATACGCGCGAAATTCCATACTTCAAAACTACCTCTAAATTCCCTTTCACCTCCGACTCCCCATATTCGCAAAACCGTACAACTCCCTTTACACACACATATGTACATACATGGCTATACATATATTCCTTTAGGAATTCACGCCTGCGTCATATACATTCAGTAGCGGCGAAAAAATAAATTTCACCCTGGCATAAATACATACGTAAGTGTACGGCGCGGGCACGGGATAAATTGGGAGGAAGACGGATAGACGGATACTGCGCCTCGGATGTATAAAGAGAGAGGAGAGAAGTTCTAGGGTAGGGCAAAGCAGTAGTATAGTAAAGCGAGGGAGCAGAGGAAGGAAGGAAAATAGGAGCTTGGCATTCGCGTGACCCACATTTCCTCTTCCTTCTGGAAAGTCTCCGGGCGCTTGCATATACGTATATATATACAGAGAGAGGAAGAAGAGGAAGAAGCGACGGCAGCAGCGGCGACGAGAATGGCTACAATCAAAGTTTCGCAAGGACGCGACAAGAAGTCGGGGGAGGAATCGCGCGATAAATCATCCGAGGAAGCGACACGTTCGTTGAGAGAAGGGGAGAAAACCGTAGTGTATATATATACACGTGGCTATACATTGGACGTGTACTTTTATCGTTGGATAAAAATTTATCTAAAAAAGAAGAAGAGGTGGGAAGAAAAAAAGAATTTTCGGTACCATGCTTTGATTTTATCGAAAAGAGAGAGAGAGAGAAAGAGGAAATGCCGTGGTGAAAGGGATAATGCGCTCAAGCGAGTAGGATTTCAAAAGCAGCTGGGCCATCGAATTTCCACGGCTCTTTCGGATGTAATATTGGTCTTGGAGGACCGTGAATACACGCGTAGAAGCAGTAGCGACAATATAACAGCGAAGAAAATGTCGAGTTCGCGTGTAGCAAGAAACGCACGCGCCTGAAGTTTCTTTGAAATTTGTTTTCCACATTCATGGCGTATATATATGCTGAAGTATATATGTACATGTATAGCGTAAGCGTGTGCGTGTATATATGTCTGACATTGTGTACACGATTTTTCTCCCTGGAATATCCTTGAATGCGTTATTTCGCTGGAGATCCCGAAGATCTACGACAGTTGGAAAATCGTTCTCGAATCGTGTAGCGTTATAAGAGGCGTGAAGGATTTTGAATTCGTAAACAAGAAGGGGGAAAAATAACGCCTGATTATATTTATTGTCGATGAAACTATACCTATATCTAAAAAGCACATCTCATCCATTTTCATCGTTTCCATATCATGCACAGCACAATCAACGATTCCGTACTCTCCCCCGTCCCCTTCGTTCGCAAGAACTCTGGAAAATTAAACTATCCAGAATATATCCTTTCATCCTCCAATGTCCAAAAGCGCACATGCACAGACGCGCGCGTGGAGATCCAAGATATATATATATATACACACACACACACACACACACACACACACACACACACACACCTATACTTAACCTACTACTACTACGCCGCATTTTGTAACAGATACGCAGATACGCAAGCAAGCACGCGCGGGCGCGTTCCCTTATCCCTCCATCTCGTTTTCATTCCTCATCGTATGGCGTCTTTATATATATATATATATATATATGTATATATCCACCTTCCGATCTTTAACTGCCTGGAGGGCTACTTCTTCCCCCTCCTATAGTACTACACACGTGCCGACTTTTTGAAGCGCACGTGGAACCGTAGTAGCCGTTTTTCTTCTTCCGCAGCCCTCCGACGTCGAGATTTTTCGACGAGGGCGGCGGCCTGAACGATTAGGAGAAAGAATGAGGGGAAATGTGTATATGAGCAAGGTCAGTGAGTGAACACGAGTGAGCTTCATTTCTTTTTTTTTTTTTTTTTTGTTCAGTTGGGGGGTTTAGCTTTATTAGAGCGTGCAAGCGATGGTTCTCTGGATATAGGTCTATTTCTAGGTGGAAGAGGAGAGGAAGCTAAAATTTTTCGCTTTTTTGATTAAAATGGTAATTGACGCGGAGGGTGTATATATAGTACAGGGGTGGGGTAGCTTTTTCAATCTTCATAAAATGGGATCGAGCGTATAGTTTGAGCGGAATTATGGTTATTGAGGTGGGTCAGTTGGAAAAAATTGACAGAGGAATAATAGGCCTCGAATATCGTACTCGAATAATGATACTGGATGGAATCAGTCTGACTGGGTGATAAATTTTTTAAAAATAAATAACATTAATGACAGCGCGTGTATTGGAAAAATAACTAATACCGTTATTAGTCTTTGCCACGAGAATTCATTCTTATAAAAATACCATGTCATCGTCCATTCATTCTCTCTCTTTCTTTTACTATTCCTAACCTACTCTAAGACAAGAAAAATTCCCCTCGCTTTATAAAAAATTAATTCCCTACCGCAACCCCCACCTGCCTTCCTATAATTCTTATAGCCCCTGACCCACATCTCATCCACTATGAAAACTATCACCACCATCACCAGCAGTACCACCACCAGCGACGTCATCATCATCATCTATTCGAATCAAAACAGCTTGATCTCGCCTGCGGCAGCAAATTGCGGCGATTCAATTAGTTTCACAAAGGAACGACGAAGAGCTACGCTACGCCTACGCTGCTTGCGCTGTAGGTAATGGCCAGACGCACAAGGGATGATGACGAGGAGCAAAGGATGTGTAGGTGGATAGAGGTCGACGAGTCTGAAAAGATGAGGCAGAGGGACCCCGAAGGACGTGTGATTTGTGAGGATGGGGTGGGGAGAGGAAGGAAATGGTTAGAAAAGTGTGAAGATATGAGGAAGAAGGGTGGAGGGTGGGTCGGTAAATTTGTTGCTTTTTCAGTAGAGTTGAAAAATTGGGGTGATATTGTGTGTTGCCTGCCATGCTGGGCTCGTTCTACTGAGCGATCCTTCTTTTTCCCTTATTTTATTTTAAATTTCAAGTAATATATTTCATTTTTGTAGCGACATATTATAGAATATGAATGCCTGTATAAGTTTGTCCTAGTTATTATTATACGTTGGAAAATTTTTTCTAAATCACCTACTTGTTATACCTCTTACATTAACACACTCTTACTATAACTTATTTTTTTTTCACAAAGCCAACGCACAACCATACCGATCCTCCCACAATCCTCCCCTAACAAAAAACTCAAACATATTAAACTCTAAAAGTACACTATACACCCCACCTCCCGTCACTTGATCCCCCTTTTTCCTGTTTGTTTTTTGGATTCGTGCACGCGTACAGGCAGATAAGCATAGTCCTGATCAACGAATACGACGTATATACGTATGCGAGATATACAACTCTCCCATAGGAGCCCATCTGTATTATACCTTCTTCCTCTTTACTCCCACAGGAGCCCACGTCGCGCGCCGTACTTAAAAGGAGATATCGACCTATGGACTCCGCCCTCTGGCCGTGAGAGTAAGTAAATCGTCACTTGCTCGACAGCTTCGAGAAACGTGAACGGTGACAGCAATAGCCTGAATGTTTGACGATGAACAGTAAGCGGCACAAGATTGTATACAGGTAGGTATATGTATATATAGCGCTTATTTTGGCCACCCCTCTGCAGTAATCAGTCAAGGGCAGGCCGGCATGTAAATGCGGGGAAAGTGTTTTTCCAAGAGGGGCGCGTTGGAGGTGTATTTCTTGAGTGTTTCCGGACGGAAAAGTGCCAAGGGGTTCTTTGTCTGTGGTTTAAGGTTTTGAGAATAATTTATGAGGAGCCCTGGGGGTATGGGGCACGGAGGGGTTTTCATGCGCAAGAAATCGAATTATTTCGAGTGGCTTGTTGTAGACGCGCGGTTGAAGAGGTGAATTGTAGGAAGTATATATTAATAGAACTTCTTTTTCTATAGGGGGTACGAATTCGAATGCCCAATGTCAGAGGTGTTTCTTTTATGTGGAAATATAATTCACGTTGATAATGTAATTATGGTAGTGAGATCAGTAGAGATAGTCAGATTGTGTCGGACATATATATTTATACGTCTAATTTATTCCTGTAAAAAGTCTTGTTTTTCGTCTATGCTTTATTTCAATAATAAATGAAACAAAAATATACGTGTATACAGTATGAAGTGAGAGATACAGCGAAAATAACTGCCGTAATAAAATAAAAGTTCGATAATACTCATGATGGTGAACACGTTGCTCCAAAATCATCGTTCCGCCGTATATCATCGAAAAATTTCCAATGCCGACCGACAAACAACCGAGACAACACACATTTTCCCTTCTCACACGTCCTTTTCGCGCCATAAATTTTCCCTTTCGCTGTATCTATCTATCAATCTATCTCTCTTGCTCCATGGAAAACGCTGCATCGCTCCCTACGTAAAAGAGCTCTTCGCACAAAGCTTTCGAGCGGTATAAGGTCAGCGCGCCAACACCACCAACAATGTCACACAATACATAGTATAACGACAACAACGCGCGTGTGCACGCATAAAAGTGGACAAAGCCCCCTCCCCACTCCCTCCCTCCCAACACACATATTCGCGAACCCACGCGCGGAGACCGAGAAATGCAAGTATAAATCAGCAGTTGGAAAGAGGAAAGTAGGGAGCGACCACGCCGGGGGATGACATTCAAGAGCGAGAGGAGAGAAAAGAGAAAAAGGGGGTGGTAGAGGAGGAGAGAGGCAGCACTGGCAGGATTGAATCGAGAGACGAGTAAATGGGCGCGCAGAACTCGAGCGGCAGCCGCGCGTGCTCTCACTCTCCCTCGCCAGAACGCCGATCGATAGCGTAACCTATTAACCCAGTGCTGGAGTGCGCCGGCGCACAAGCCAACCCCCCTCCGTATATATGTGTATGTGTATACGGCGGGGTATAGCACTCCCACTTTTCCTCTGTGTCCGCGTGACGTCACGGGATTGAGAGAAGAGAGGGGAGGAACGACGCGATACGAGCAACAGTTTTATTTTAACGGCCTGATATAAAGGTATTTGCGCGCGTGGACGGAATGAGGGGAAGGCATAGGCTATATGAGGATGCCTTAGGAGGGATGATGCTTTGTTTTTACGATTATGAATGAGGGGGAACGGAGGGGGAATTAATTGCACGCGCGTGTATGCAAGGCGCACTGTTGCAAGGCAGATTATAAGATATTGCTATGCGTAGTGTGATATTTCGCATTATAGGGTGGCTGCTGGTGATGATATTTTTTGGTAGCAGACGTGGGATGCTGGTGGGATCGGTGGGGGAACAATTTTTTGGTATAAACAAATAAAAGACGATAGGTTGTTGTGTGCTACATATGGTAGGCATTTTGTTCGATTTTTACGTGCATCTATTTATTTTTCGAAGCAACTCACTTGAAGTTAAAATTCTCTGCAAGCCTAGCTGTTTCCACCTACCTTTACCCCTACCGGTAACCAACGCGACAACGCTACCGCCTTCATGGCATCGTAAATATACATGCACATATATTCAGGCAATAGTAGCATCTCGCGACGGTTCACGTCCTCTCTTCCGCCGCTCTCTTACACCTATACAATTACACCCATTTTCCCAGGTGCACCCATATATACGCAAGTACTCCCACTCCATACCCCCATGACTTTGTCCCGCTATCGATTAGCTCCTGTGCGCGTGGAAGGACTTTTTCGACCCCTGAGAGTCTGATGTATATATACTGTGCACTCGGGATGGTAAAAAGCCGAAAAGTCGTAGGGTGATTCTTTCTTCGTTGGAGAAGCTGTACGAAGATTAGATACAAGATCGAGCTAATGCTTTGGTTTATGCGTGAGCAGCATCTTTGTATGTGTGGGTTTTTTTTTGCGTGTTTACTCGCGGTTAATGGATCCCGGGAGTTCTTTTGTATAACAGCTGCGAGTCGAGTGTATAAATATGGGGTTGTACGAATGTTTGATGCTTGTTGGGGTAAAGGAGGCGTATACAAACGGCGTTCTAAATACTTGTTTGCGGATATTTTGGATTGTAAATATTGCGGGGGAAACGGTGAGAGTTTACGAGAACGAGGTTCAAGTGCTGCTGTTCCTTCTGTGCGAGTGATGTAGTCTCTTGATAAAATTTTTATTACGCTGTAATAATGTAAATAAGTAAATTTAGGTAACGCGTGTTCTATATTGGAAAGTTTGCGAGATTAATAGATCACTCAGGGACGAGAAACAACTATGAAACTTCTTTTCTTAGTAGGGGAGAGAACAGAAGTAAGAAATCGACAGAACCCTCTCTCATATTTGTCGTCTGACCTGGTCCGGGTATTATCTACTTTTTTTCTGGGCCACGCGCGTGTGGAGGGACGAAATAACCGTTGCCACAATACACGCGTATGTGCGCACGGTCTGGAAATGACGTTCTTTGGAAATGTTTCTCTATCCTCGGCTGATGATAAATTCCAAAAGTTTTCAGATTGATTGTTTTTTATAACCTGAACCCGGCGACGATGTTTATTTTTTTTCTCTCTCTCTCTCTCTCTCTCTCTCTCTCCAGAACTAAGCGCTATAATAGGTTCCCTACATCCCCTCGTCTGTCTCGTAGGAGAAAGAGATTTTTTGCACTCGCCGCTGTTTCTTTACGGTCTAATTTATAGTTATGGCTTGGTAAATTGATATTCTGTGTTGTATCACGGTAGTTCTCTGTATAATGGAAGAAATCGTTACTTTGTAGCAGAGAAGAAGTATATGTATGTACGTTCGAGAATGTACGGTAACGAAAGCGTCAATATTAATGCCGTATAAAAGTTGTGTAAAATCGAAGTTTATATTACAGGATTAATAATTTAGCGTGTAAATCTGGAATATGGCGCGCACAGCTGATAAAGTCGTTAAAAAGTTGTCGTAACCTTCAGCTCCCATCAAGCTAAAGTATTTTAACCAGAGCGATTGAATAATTAGAACACGCATTATATGCTTCCACCTACATATTACACTTTACAGAGAGTATACGCGTTGCGCGCGAGTTGTAAGGGCGCTAAGCGATTTATCTTGTCGGGACTAAAAAGTCTATCATTAGAGCGTGCGGCAGGTGTACTGCGACGACGTTCAAACAAAACGTCTTCATTGTTTCCGCGTGCGTAATACTACTGTACACGTCTTATCTTATCACCGCGGGGTAATGCATTTATTTGTCAAGCAGAATTACGATCCGCGTTGCATCATGAAAAACTATCGACTATACCGTAGCAATTAATTTCGTCCTAATGATTGAGTTAAATGTCGTAAGATTATCACATATTTGTCGTTTAATGTGTTGTTCATTAAATTAGATCACTAGAACGTTGCTTAAACTTTGAATTACCAATGATCTAATTTCGTTGGGTTAGATAAAAAAGAGGCTATTTTTATTTTTTTTTTATTTTATCGTTGAAAAAAACGCTATCTCAACGAGTGTTTTTTTTTATGAAAATTTAAATTGACAATTTTGAAGAAACTTTTAAAGCGAATTGTATTTTCCTATATATTCAGATTCATTTTCAATCATAATAGATGTATAAAATAGTATTTTTACTATAAACTTGTCTTATTATTGAACTTTAATCTTACATCAGTAATATAACCTATTGACAAATTTTATATTACTGCAGTGTGATTATATTATACTCAATTAAGGTTATGTTATAAGAAAACTTCACAAATGCTTTAGTTTGAGATTGAGAACGTTTATTCTATCCACTAACCGATCTAGTTTATAATGTGTGTGTATATATGGAGCATCTTATGCTTATCGGCATAAGTATGTCGACTATTTACCGATTTCATACAAACGCTAAATAGCTGGAGTAAGCAAGTTCGCGAAAAAGAGTAGATGCATGTAAACGTTAGCAGGCAATAAAAATTTAAAGAAAACGAAAAAAAAGCAAACCCCAAATGAGTAGGAATAGGTGAGGGAGGCGAGCTCCAAATAAAAAGTAACTACACGTAAACACGAGCAGATAATACGAGGTTTAATAAATGCAAATATATAGAAAAATACAAATTTCCTTGAAAGTCTCTACAACGGTGCTACCTTGAATTTTCACGAAAAAAAAAAAAAAAAAATTGTTGAGATAACATAATGTTTTCCAGATCTTAGAAACATAGTATCTTTTTCAAGGCATCTACGAGACAGGTTTTTTTTTCATTTAACCCTACGAAAATTTAAACTTACCAAAGTTTTAATACACACAATTCTACATAACAATGAATTTCAAAAAGCTTTTCAGTAACACAAAACCTTTCGCAATCCCATCAAAAAATCGTCATGCATTAGAAACCTCCCGCTCATCCCCTACCCAGAAAATCCATTTACCGAAAAACCCGCAACTCTCCTTCTCTTCTACCAGCAGCATCACCTCTGCAATCACAGATCCAGTCCCGAAAAACGAACATCGAGAAATCCTGCAGCCAGTAGTAGCCCATCAGCTTTCCTCTTCGTTCCTTTCAAAGTACGCCCGCGTGCGAGCACAGAGAAGCTCAATTATCGCAAAGTGCGCGCTCCAATAATATCCCCACCTCCACCCACACACACACATACATACAGTCCCTCTGCAGTTTAATTAAAACGGAGGAATTGCATCCGCACGCCGTTGGCGTCCACGCGTATTAGCGCTCTCTCTCTATTGTACGTATGTGTAAAATCCGAACTCGTACGTGTATATATGTGTATGTGTACGAAGATGTGCTCGTATAGCTGACCCCCATTTCACGTGGGGGGAGAAAGTATGCAGATCCAAGCGAGAATCGCGGTATGAATATGTATGCACGAAGAGGATGAGAATGGTATATACACGTGAGTTCTACACGTGTGTGGCAATGGGTATAATGGCATGCGTCTATGTGTGGGTATTTGCGTGGAACAGTATAGTACGGGTGTCCAAGTGCGCGATGTTATTGTGTTTAGTCGCGCGTGTGCATGCGTACTGCGGCCGGATAGTGTTTAGAGAGAGAGAGAATGTCGTTGAGAGGGTGTGAAGGGCTGACTGAGAGGTGAATGCTTTGTGTGTGTAGTATATGCGACCGTAGATTTGTGCGTGTTGATTGTTGTCGAGGAATAAAATTTCGTTGTAACAGAATGAAAGGAAAGCATTTTTTCTGGCAGTAATTATAGAACCTAATGAATTGGAAGTTTTGATGAATCGCAGTGTTGTATAATGGTGGTGGGATTGATGAATAGATTTAAATAAAAAATTTATCTTTGTATTATATATTCTATGCGAAGGTAATCGATAAACGCACGCGTGTACCAAACTCTGATCAATCAACCTCCGGATAATTCTTTCAATTTATACACAATGCTATAACAATAAAAGAACGTTACCCTCGAATTCATGCAAATAGTGTATAAAATATTCATATATAATTAGACAATTTAACAAACTCGACCTCAATTGGCTTGTTTATCCACATTACCTTCATTACTCCACAAGCATCGCATTCAAACGCATTACCACGATATTACATTTGTTCATGCGTTCACATACATATAAACGTGCTGTCCACATCAACAGCAGTAGCAGCAGCAGCAACATCGCTTACATCTAATCACGTAAGTGAATACCCCTTTCTAGGTTACAGTTACACAAACATCCTCCCTCTCGGTACGCACGCGTGCTCGGCCTCTTGTCCATGATTTGCGCGTACACACCGAAACGCAGCCTCTCTCTCTTGTACACGTGTACCACTCGTATCTAATACTCTCTCTCTCTCTCTCTATACATATATGTATATACATATATATATATACACATATATATATATTTATCCTAGGGGGTTTAGAGCTCATCGAAGCAAGTCGATTTTCAACGTGTCCTGGTGCTATATACCATGTCGGCGGCAGTGGCAGAGCGGCCAATCGATGCAGCTGGCGTATAATCGCGCCGATCAGTCGCCGGGGATTGGCCCGACGTGGCTTCTTGAATGGCGAGCGGAGCCGCTGGGTTACATCTTCCACGGGGAGAAGGGAGAGAGAGAGTCTTGGTAAGAGCGAACGAGCCAGCGACTTTGATTAACCGCCGATGGGGAATTCACTTTGGTCGAAGGTGAGTGGGAGTTTGGTGAGAGTTCAATTATGGAGGAAACTTTGATTTACAGAGGATGAGGAGAGTTGGAGAATGCAAGCGTAAGGGTGTAGCTCGAGTTGTATAGTCTTGGATTTTGTAATTGGAGTGCGGTTCGAAGGTGTGCTACAGTTTTTGGAAGAGTATACTGTGGTGTTTTGTTTGGAATTGGAGGGTTGGAGCGATTGAGTTTTAGAGGAGAGAAAGTGTAGCAAGCTGATTGGTCTTGTGAATTCTGTGATATTTACATTTATAATAAATTTGCAAATGTCAAGGTTTCAAAAGGAATGGTAACAAGCTAATTGTCGAAATAATTCACCCAATTAATCTTTTGACTATTTCATTTAGATACAGTACAACGTATATTGTGATAAAATATACGGATTATATCCGTCAAAATAGCTGTTGATTGAGTTATAATTATTTTAGAAATTAATTGCAGGATTATTTTACTGAAGTATATTGCAAATAATCTTTGTCACTCAATATCAAATTATTTAATCAAAATGTGATTTGATAAAATCCAATAAATTTTACTAAAAGAAAACAAACATTATAACAAACCACTGAATATCTAAAATTAACAAAGAATAACTACCAACATCATTGCTTTGATCTCGTTCAATTTAATCATCTATAGCAATGTTAACTTTTACGTAATCATTCAACCCAATCAAATCGAACCTGCCCATATACACGTCGAAAACCCTAAGAATTAACCTAATTAACGTCGTACCGCAGAACAATGGTCGGACGCATCATGGTGCAGGCAGCAGCCACTACCTGTCGAGATCTACACGCGTGGTATAATGAAAGAAAACCGCACGCCCAATACACATATACATATATATCGACTGGCACGCGGTGAAATGAACGCGCGCGCAGGTGCCAATTCACATATCGGCAGTAGTAGCAGTAGCAGCAGCAGCAACGGCATCACCGCGGCTAAGCTTCTCCCAATGGACTGATCGTTTGACCCTCCCCCTACATTTCAGCTGTTCCCAATCTGATTTGCTAATGCGTGCCAGACAGCGAGCGAACGAGGAATCAGGAAATTGCATTTTCCACGTATAGTATATTCGCTTTCTCTTCAACGCGTGCCTCTCGCATATGCTTTCTTTTTGAAAATTCGATTCAAGAGAAGAGTATGTATATATGTATATTGATGAAGGGATGGGGGAGGAGAATCGGTTATCTGGAATTCAGATTTACGAGAGATTTTATGGGTGTGATTCGGTTTGTGTAATAGAGTCGTGACTTACGCTCGCATAGGTTCTCTTTTTGAGAAATGGGTTAAGTAAGCGTGCCGCTTCTGATGTAATTTCTACAGGACTAAAACGACGAAAAATTACAATTTATTTTAGATCTTTATAAATCATGCTTTTGTAATATCATACTACTGTTCATGAATCAAACGATCTAGGCAGTAACAACAATTCCCTCGAAAACAGGCAACACAACGCCAACGAGCGTTAATTTTTGATCTACCGAATAAACCATATGCATCTCGATGACGACGCATAGAGGACTGTCAATGGAGCCAACCGAATCCCATATACATCCACATATACAGTCTACCAAAACGAACGAACTTCCCTCCGCGCTTCATATAATCCTCTCCATTCTCATAACCATTCTCTTCCCTTTGCGTGCACATATAAAATTTACCCCGAAGCGGCCCACACCGTTGATTACAAAACGCATATATACGCCAGTTATCAAAGGAAAATTACTCGACCAATAGTAATCCAACCTACGATTCTATACATAGATACATACATACATATATTGAAAGCTGACGTATTAGCCAATATGTTGACTGATGGTCAACGCTGACCTCTATATATATACATATACGTACATAGAATACGCGAATGTATAGGGAGAGAAAGACGTGGGGGAGGGAAGCTTTATCGCGAAAGCTGTACTTATACTTGCAGGAAGGGAAACTGGGCCACGAGAGAGCGAGTTGCTGTGGGGAACCCGTGTAAGTTGAACGCGCGAGACTTGAATATAACCCGTAATGTAGGCAATTGTGCGGATTCGTATTATATATAACATACTACTACTATATTGCCTTGAACGAAGATGTAATTGTTGGGCACCCGTTTATTGGTATATAGGTATTGTGATATATAGGAGGAAGAAAGTAGGTTGCGGGATGCCCCGGGAGTTTTCGCACGTATAGTAGTAGCGAGATGGTATGATGGAGTTTACTTGTTTCTCGATGATTATAAAGATAGCATGTATATGTGTGTGTGGGTTGGTGATCTGGTACAGCATATCGTATTGGAGCCATCAAATATATATATATATATATATATATGTGTGTAGGTGCTTAAGGCGCATCGTTTCGTTGTAACTGCAAGTGAAAGCGTGGAACTGCAGTACAAGCAACAGAAGCTGATAATGTTCAACGAAATAAATGGAACGAGTTCATAAATTAAAACGCATATATACACAAACACATAACTATATGAGCACTAGGTGGGTCATAATTTATTCCTGGTAGCTCCAGATTCGAGTCGAGTGCGCGCATAATCTCCTCATGAATTACAGAAACATACATAGAAACATATATACATATATATGTAACGAACGTACACGTATAAGTGGTATTTGAAACGTCTGACTATACACTGCGCCTTTTCCACTGAATTACTAAATATACGCTTTTCAGTACTTTACCACGCGGCCGGTTACTCTCACGCAAAGTTTTTGTTTCTATTCTATATACCAGTTCGCATCGTTCTATTCGAGGTTCTATTTGTCCATCACCGAGATACATTTGCGAATGCTTTATTCATCCGTATATGCTTCAAACATATTCACAGATGCTTTATAGGGTTCAAAGTATATAAAACATGCTTTGATATACCTATATTCACGTGAAAAATAAACTTATGCTTATATATATATTTCCCAATAATTAGAGGACATCCATTACTTCTATACTGGAAATAACCCAATTCTTTGGTGATTCAATACACAGCCTCTGCGCTGATTCCACCACTAAACGACAGATATCAATCTCCACGCAGGTCTCAAACTACCCACGCTCTCTGATTTATGATAACTTCGAGAACAGCTGAGCTCTAGCCTATTGTACCACGGCTACTATCGGATCAGAGAAGCCTAAGTCGTCGAGCGTTCCAGTGTCGAAGAGCTGAAGGGAAGGTATTGTGGTATCCTAGGGATCGATGTGAGATGTATAGAGGATATATGTATATATATAGGAGGAGGAGTATAGTGAAAGGAGCAACGCGTAGCGCTCTTGCGTGCGTAAATTATCGATAAGCGGTGGCGGCCTATCGTTGAAGGATCGTTATGTGGCGGCAAGAGATGGTTTGTGGTATATGCTGCTGGTACTGGGGTTTGAGGTGTAGAAAGAGGATTTTGCGGAGTGTATTGAGTAAGGTTTAGGAAGGAGGAAGAGCTTATTTTTTGTTTGGTAGGGAAGAAATAGAAATAGAAATATGGAGATACTTGGATGAAATGGTGTATGTGGGTGTAATAGGGTAATATTGTTTCAACAAAAATATGATGTATGTGTGTGCGTGGAAAGAGAGCAATTGTACGAGCTACAAAAGATTAGTGTACCAAAATATATTATATTGTTTATTTACCTTTAACGAGGTTCCTGGTTTTTATGATACAAACGATATACATTACAATGTATACAACTCTCTGCTTTCAAAGGATTTAACGAATAAAATATTGATGGAATATCAAAATTATTTTTGATAATAATTTTTACAGAACTATAAAAGTACTATGACTGACTGGCTCATTCTTATCATCATGAAGAAAATGAATTTTTTGATTATTCAATTTTACTCCGTATCACTTATATCTGATGTAAAAAATTTATTTTAATATCTTTTTCTTATAATTACGGTTATTATTCTTGTCTGTACTTTTTTGTTAAAGTTTTTTACTTTTTTACAACTATCCTATGAGAAGTACAAAAGCGATTCGAAAATATTTTCGATTAATTTTATACGTCCTATCTCCTCTTATACTTCCAATGAAAACAAATCGAAATTATAAAAATTATACCCTCTATACGCCAATTACATAAAAACTCTGTCTGTTTCGTCAGTCCAGTATATACGATAACACGTGAACGGCTTCATTTTCCCTTTAAACCGCTCCACGTTGCGGACGGACGAGTGCGAATGCGCGCTTGGCGTCGAATGAATCGATCAATCAACGTCGTCTTTAAAACTCGGAAGCGTGCGTTCGGGCGTTAAGATTCACAACTGTTGTATAACCGTGTATAGTCCACTTGGGAAATACCGTGTGCGTGTTGTCTATGAATCAAACGAATTAATTCGTTGATGAAATATGTGAAAAATGTTGTTTTTTTATATTATAATTTTCATCTACATATAATATGTAACGTAAAAATAGAAAATAAGTCGATATCGTTGTACATGGATTTCAGAGTATCTTTATAGTGATATGAAAGAATTTATTAGATTATTAAAGTAATATATAATATGAAAATTGAAGACTAAATTGTATAAAAAGTAAAAGACCGCAGCAATATTGGTTGGAGAAAAGAGAAAATAAGTAATACTTGAAGGTACAGGAATGATCGCTTAATAAACCCACTAAATTTATCTTACAAGGTACAAAAAATAAAAGGATATTATTCCTGATCTTTGTTGCTAAAAAAAACCGGGTAGCAATTTCGTCTATAAATCTTCGGCCACTAAAAAAAAAGTAGATACCGCTCGAACTGGGGCAGGTATTAAAAGTGATAGATGTATTTTACCCAATTTATTTACGGCCACTTTTTGTTAATATTATACTTTTATCTTAAAAGCATTTATTTATATATATCCCTAGAATCAACACTATACTATGGATTAGGTAGGTAAAAGTGAGGTCCTCAGAAAACTACTTTAGACTAATACGTATTTAGTTTGTAAGTTTTAGCATGTAAGTTATATATGTTATTTTGTATCTCCAGCTCTGCGCATAGGTAATTACATTTACCTCTGTAGAATTACTAATTTGTAATAATATCTGGAATAAATAAATAAATAAATAAATATACACATATAACCGTATAACAAGTTAGCGTAACGTTTTCAAAATAAACACATTTCGATAGAAAGTTTCGAGCAATTTATCATCCTAATCGATTAAAATTAAAAATAGAAACAGCACTGCTCTAATTAAAGATATCCCGTTGATTAATTGCTTCTACCATTTATTGTTCTCGAACAATTTCACGTCTATACCATCCTCAAAGTATAATCAATCATAGAATCAACGCTTCCACTTTCCTATACCTATATACACACGACATCTTTTCCTTATAACACTTATTACCTCCAATATAATTACTCTCTATACACACATTAATTCAATTTCAAAACATTCTACACTTTGCTCTTATACTTTACCCCACCAAAAATCATCGTCTTCTCAATTCATCCAACTCCCATCATCTTCCCTTTTCTCCACTCACCTATATAATCGATATATACTCACGAAAGCAACCCCTATACTTTGCCGCAGGAACTCCACAATCCTTCGTTCGGCAAAATTGACCGAGCGTATAGTACACGTGAGTATAAGACTACCGGGTGTAGTGAATTAATGCAATTAAACGTAGTAATTGAAACGCACGTGGTGGACGAGTAAGTCGCGGATCTGTAATTTCACGCGAGTACGACCGAGCGGTAATTACTATGCGCAAGAGAGAGAGAGAGAGCAGATCGCCCTTGTAGCACTTATATATTACTGGGGGATTTGTCGTTCTGCTACTGCAGCTACTGGTGAGATGTCGCGGGTGACGACGGGTTGCCATTACTCGAGCGTCCCGAGAGCGAGTTTAGTTGGAAGTACGAGAGAGAGAGAGAGAGAGAGAGTTAGGTTGGTGTTGCGAAGGGATGTGCAATTGTGGAGTTTAGGTGGATCGAGTAAATTCATTTTGGTAGTTTAGTTTTAAAAGTTACGTATTTTATGGATAAAAATTCTATGTATTTCAGGTTGAAGTAACTTCTGTAGTAAATTCTGGTTTTATTAAATACAGATGATGATTTGAATTTACTTACTAGGAAAGGCTCAGACCTAAGAATGACGGGATCTGTTTTTGGATTTCAAAATATGAAGAAAGCTTGAATATTAGACCCTAATGCTTTGATAAACGCAAGTTATCGACATTAATAGTTGTATTTTAAGAGAATAATGAAAAAATGATCTTCTTTATATGATAATTATTCAGTCTAGAAAAGCCTTCAATACAATTATACAAAAAGAAAATAAAACTAGAGAGCGAGCGTAAGCTTTCCGTTGCTTTTTTCAAAATTGAGATATATCGAATCTATCAAAAGTTATGATAGTTTAAAGTTAAGTAACGGAAAATCGCTGATAAATTCATAATAACAATTATGAAAAAAGCAACGGAAAGCTTGCTCTCTCTAGTTTTATTTTCTTTGTCTATAATTATATTTAACGCTTTTCTAAAGTTAATAATTAACAAATTAAAGAGAGTATCTTTTCAGTATTCATTTAAAATACAACTAAAAATGTCGATAACTTGAGTTTATCAAAGCGTTAGGGTCTAATATTCAAGTTCTCTTTATATCTTGACATCTAAATACATATCACAAAGTTTTGGCAAAATCCATGATCTGAAAATCTGAGCCTCTCCTAGTTAGTTTATTACTTATATGTATAAACATTTCCTATGAAGGTAATTCGTAGTTAATTTATGTAAACCCCTACTGGAAAATATTCAAACTTACACAGACTTTAAACCATAAAATTCATCACGTCGACTGACACTATCACCTCAGCATTCTAAAACCTTGAACCCCCAACTTTTCTCTCATCCTCATCCACCGCTTCCACTTTCCCATTCATTTTTCACGACCGCCCAGAGTTCTATACCCAGGTGACACTCCGCCTCACGACAAATTCTCCCGCACACTCGCAAACCCCTTTGTCCGACTTTTTTTTCCTCGTTACGGATTTTCGAAGCATTTCTACCGTGGAAAATTCTTCCGTCGCATTTACCAGGTGGAAAGAGCGAGAGACAGAGAAAGAGAAGAACCAATTAACGGCTACGCGCGAGCGACTTTCAGCCAGGGCATTTGTGTAATTTGGCGACGCTCTGTAGGGTTATAAGAGCGCGGAGAAAACTGTCCGGTATAATTTAGACGGCGGTTTCTTTATACCTTTTTTTTCGGCCTGTTTTCCCGCGCAATTATGGGAGATTCTAATTTCATTTCGCGCGGTTGCAAGCGGCTGCGTCTTCGGGATATTACATTGAATATTTTTTTTTTTTTTTTCAGGTCAGATTATAGTGCGCGAAAGGAAAATTCTGAGTGGATGATGAATGCGATTTTAATGATGAAAAATGCTGATAGATTGTTCCATTGTATAATGTAAAAATCGTGTTATTGATTTATTTAGTAATTTGTTATTTAAGAAATTATTTTCGTTACGGTATACTTTGTTTAAGTATGTCATAATAAAATTTACGCGTTTAGATTACAATTTGTCTTTAACTTTAATCCATTTTAGAAGAAATGGGATTCAGTTGAAAAGTAAATATTGTAGTTTGTAGAACACAATTATCATCATACCCAAACCTATAAAATTTTATGCATCTTTGAAAACCTTATACTCAGAATCTTCTCCACTACCCAACTGGACCCCAGGTGTGAACCGCATGTATATGTACCGCTTTACGATCTCTCTGTATCTCTCCTTCTCTTACCATATATACAGGCGGGTCCAACCGTTACGCAATTAGCAGTCACGTATAAACACTGCAACGCTCCGTGTTCAGCAAGAAGAGACTCGTTTTCCCGCCTCTGCGCAGAGCGCGCGCGTGAATCACATCGACGTTTATGCCCTTCGCTTGGTAGATTTACGTTGCTCATTTCGCGTCCTTAGCACTGCGCGCCAAAGTCTCTCTTCGGTTTATTTCTACAAGCATGGCAGCAGTGTTATATACATAGTCGCAGCTGTAAAATTAATTTTCTTTATTGACTTGATGCGATACGAGTCGACTTGCGGGTGATGCTCGTGGAAGATGTAAAGATGTAAGGGGAAGCGTTTTAAAGGTGATTTTTTTTCAATTGGGAGTTGTAAAGTGTTGGAAAGTAAGATAGGGGAGAAAGATTAATTTAGTAGATGTAGGATTGATATTGTATAAGAGTGACAAAACATAGTTGTTGTTAAAAGGAGGAACAATATATAAATTGAAATTGAAAAATCATATAATGTGTATACATGTAGATTTAAACAACATAAATTTTATTTATTGCACACTTATCGATTTCTAGTTTACACATTAATCGCAGAATAAATTTTAACTTTTATATAAAGTACCACCTATTATTATATCGACATTTCACATAAATTTTATTATAAGGATACAGATTATCCAACTTACCTATACATTCAACTACATACCGACAAATTACACATTCAAACGGTTCGACCTCAAATCGTGAAACCTCGTCGCTTTCAATTCGAAATTCGCTGCCCTTCCGTCCTCCATATATATACATATATATATATATATATATTTATTTATTTATTTATTTATTTCAGCTATTATTACAAAATAGTAATTCTGCCGAGGTAAATGCAATTACCTGT
>JAYJLV010030492.1:0-29750 GCA_036873485.1 Torymus texanus | reverse complement strand
TATATATATAATTATTATACCTATACCTCGTAAACTGTACGCTGACCCGAGTATTATTCTGCGCGTCTCGTTTGGAATGGCTCGACGAACCGTTTATAATCTGGGAGATGCGAAGGTACACGTATACACGTGTTACAATGCAACCGCGGATAGACGAACGCACACTTGATGGGAATTGCTCTGACGGTCAAAGGGCAGAGCTGCGATGCTATAATTAGCAAAACGTTCGGCAAAGCGTGTAAGGTCCTTCCATCTCGCAACTTCGAATCTGATTAGATGTGGGGTTAACTCCCGATGGAATTTGAAGTACGGGTGCGTGCGCTTTGGTGCGGTGTAGCTTTGCCGTGTAGATGAGTATACGGTGACAATATGATCCGTGGTCTGTGGTTTGAGAATATTTGGTTTTCATTCAATTACATTAATTACAGTTACTGTTAACAATTTTTTTTTTAAACAAAAATAACAATCACAGTAATAAATCAAGTTAAAAATTCAATGGAAGTCATTAAAAATATTTCTGCAGATGGTGGGCGTAAAAAAATTTTTGGTAATTTAATTACTTTACTATACTTATTGAAATCACAAAGATAATTTAAGGTACGTATAGAAATATTTAGAAAGATTATTCAATAATTATTCTTACAATTGAAATTGAGAAGCTATGCCAATGCTATCATTGAATTTAAAATAACTTGATTTGCTGTAAATTCTGTCTTGAACTTCATTTGAATGTAATTCATGTCATTTACATTTTAATAGAATTGCATGGTAAATAACTGGCAGTTGAACAGTTTAATGAACCAGAATTCACGTCGTTCCGTGCATCGTATAATTTAATAGTCATTTTATATTATCGCCATTTTGCCATTTTCCTGTTATATAACGCAACCAAACTACAGATTCCATTTCTATACTAATAGCGACTTATAACATTTATTTATAGCAAAATAAATATTATCACATCAATACTGTATGCTATAAATTTGTCAATGAAAATATTTGCCGTTAAAAGTTAGTCAACAACTTACCTTGTTATGTTCACTTACACATTATTTTATGCTTGTAATAAGGTTGTAAACATAACGTTTCCTCAACTATAATAACTAGACCAGCAAACTTTAGCAGCATCGAAAAGTTTATTCTAATTTAACACTTTCGTACCTACTTATTAACTATTCTTCGCAATATCCGCATATATTATTTCGCTAAACCACCTATCTAATTCGTTTCAAAGTCGAGAAAAGGTGAATTAGAAAGTGTCGACATGGAGAAAAGTGAAAAAAGGCCAGTGGTCGAAGACTGCGAGTAAAATCCGAGCGAAGCGACAGATCCGTCGTTGGACACGAAAAGACGGGCACTTTGGAATTCCAATCGATATCGCGTCACATACTAACGCACGCTATACGTTCACAGTGCTCATGCATATATATATACATATATACACACACACACACACATATGTACCTATACATAGCCAGCGCACGGGAATGTAACTTAGAAAGTTTTTTGACAAGTAAGGAGAGCGTTGCGCGAAATGTAGGTCCGCATTCAGAGGGGTGGTGCCATACTCCCCCTTCTCCCTTTTAGCTGCGCGCGTTCGCAATGTGCGCCTCCATCTCATTCGTACCAATGGAAAATGAGAGCGCGCTTCGGCTTCCCGTCACGTAATCTACTAATTCTTTTAATTATAACTTCGTCTCTTTCTCTTTTCCAGGACACCGAGTCGCTCACAGTCCCATGAACTGGCACGATGAACTTGGCAGCGACGTTATTCTGTAAGAGACATTTCTTTTTCTTCACAATATATATATAATGAGAGGAATATGATGATGAGAGAATGCGCGGGCGGTTACACAAGGTGCTCTAATATTTAGCGCGATTGTGCAAAAGGTTACACAGTTCAGCCGTATACTTGTAAGAAAGAATGTCTCACAGTAATAAATGTTATTATTAATAATTATTTATTTTGAGAGTAAACTATGGGAAATACGGGCAGGATTGACAAACGACTAAAAGTTTTCAAAATTTTATATATGGAATAAATGTATGTTATGAGAGAGGTACATTATACTTATGCGCTAAAAAAGGCTGTAAACAATCTTTCATTTTATAATTAACTAATTAAAAATGAAAATAAAATGAAATTCAGCTAGTGCAATACCGCTATGGCTATTTACGAATAAATCCGAACGTTAAAATGTATCACGTTCTAATTGCGCACTTGCGACATTATTGCAAATTGACAAGTAACTCTGTCCTTAACATTTTAGGTGCTGTGACGACATTACTGTCGGTGCAAGCGATAACCGTATCGGTGGATCGGGCCGATGTCCGACCAGTTAATCCTGTAAGTACATTGCTGCAACGCAATTAAGAATAAATCCCAGCGGGTACACCCGCTGCGCACCGCCTTAATAACCCCTTCTGAATTCGCTTTCAGCCGGATCAGGGCCAGTTCGTAAATGGCTGGCGTCCGCTCACAGCAACGTACGACGTCGCTGAGGAGAATGTCTCGCCGGCGACAATCCTCGATCGCAGCCTCGCTCCTCTCCATCCGGTCCTCGGAAAGTTGCAGGAGCACATGGCTGTATCTGAGCGCCTTAACAAGCCACAGCGTCGCGTCAAGCCACAGCAGATTGACTACAATCCACCCAGCATACTGGGAAGCTTTGCCGTGTTCAGCCACGCTTTGCCCAAGCAGCGGGGTGAGAATCCAGTCGCCATGGAGCTAAAACCGTTGTCGACCGAGAGGGAATATTCCTTCTTAGTGCCACCGCCAAGAGACGCTTTGAGATTCGAGCTAGAACCAATTAAGAAGGCGCCGCTTAGAGATAGTGAGCCTTATGTAAGATCCTCGCAGTTTATCCCTCAGGCGATCAAGCCTGATGCACGTTCGCCAACTTATTACATAAAACCGGCAACCTTCAATACTGGTCTTCAACCCTTCGCACAGGGCAGACCCTTTGTCAATAATTACAATATCCAACAGTCTCTGATACCGCCTAGGAATCCAGCGAAACAGTTCGACGGACTAAAATCTTCCAATGATAAGCCGTATTACCAACCCCCGAACGTCGATGTTCCGGGGGGATTTAACAAAGATATTAACAAAGTCAATCCCGAGTCTGGCTTTGATCGCTTCCAGCAGCAGCATCAACCTCAGTCAATTAATGGAAATTTCTACAATCAAATAAATCACCAGCAACACTACAAGCAAGCGACCTACGAGCGCGATCCGAGCTTCCTCGTTCACGAGAGCCATGAGATCAGTTACGTGACTCCGTCGTCTACATTTAAATTCCGTCCGTCTACTTATCATTTCGAAAATGCACAACAGGAAAGTTACTCATCGTCGACCGTTCCTCCGAGGGTTGAGTCCAATAAGTTTACTCAACAGCAGGCACCAAGTAGCGCACGTCCCGAAGGATTCAAGCAATTCCAGTCAAGCCCCAAAGACACGGGAAAGCATCATCAGGATCCTCATCACGGGTCGGCGAATCCGTTTTACATATCCGATTTCCAAAAGACAAGATACACGCCAGACATCAATGAGGTGCTGCCGAAAGCAAACCAGCCAGCTAAGTTCAATCAGGTGAGCACTACACCAGCTCCATTTGTTCCGGAACAGACTCCTAAGGTTGTGTATGTGCGCCCTGAATTGCAGCAGCAATATCAAAGCTCGATTATTCCATTGAACATTAATCAACGTCCGCCTGAGATCGATTACGAAACACCTGAAAGTATTTCACTAAAACACTTCAATGAACAACAATTCTTGCTGCAGCAGCAGCTTATTCAACAAGACAGGCAGCGTTTGCGTGAACAAGAAAAACGTAGACAACAAGAATTGCAGCGGCAGCAGCAAGAGGAATTGACCAAAAGGCAACAGGAAATAAAACTGCTAGAGCAGAAGCAAAAGGAAAAACAGCAGTATGAACAGCAACAAACTATTGTACCTGACATTGTCAAAGAAATTTCACAGAGGCCACATTACAGTCAATCTTATCCTGTTGAAGAACAAAAGAAGATTCCGAAAGAACAGTACAAATACGTTCATCATCAACAACAATACCAAATACCTCAGGCATCTTCAGAATCTCCATTCCAATCTAATAACGATGACGGATTTAAGCCTGTAACTGTGCAGAAATTCGAAGAAGTTGTTACTCCTCCTGTTGCACCATCCACTACTACTCAAGAAGATTTCAAACCAGTTATACGTCCTTATCGTCCACAGAAACCTTTCCGTGATCAAGTCAGAAGGAGAAAACCTACCACAGTTGCTTACGATCCTCCACCGACTGAACCACCAGTATCACAAAATTTCGAGACTTTTGAAGAACTCACCGATATCCCGATCCAAACGACATCTGCACCTGAAATAACTACTATCCCTGTAACTGAGAGAGTTTTCCGTACGCGCCGTCCAGGAGGTCCTCCCCTCAGGAGAAGAAGGCCAACCACAACCACAACAACTCCAGAGCCGATCGTTTCTTCTCAAGAGTATGAGGAAGAACTTATCAAGTATAATACTCCTGAGAATCAAGAATTCGAGAAAAAGAAACGTGTAAGGCCTGTAGCTAATAATCACCAAGAAGGCAGTAGTGAAAGAAGACCTCTCAGGTATATTACTATTATATCCATTTTATTATATAGAACAAATTTTCTTCAAGAATTATTCTTTATTTAACTTTATGAGATACTCATAAAGAGTATACTAATATTTTCTACAGCTTTTTCCATTTGAAATTTGAAAAGTTTATAGAATTTTGAAGCACCCATTTTCAAGTAAGTTTTTTTTACCGATTCCGAACACGAGGAGGTTTTTTATTTAACGTCAATATTTATTTTTCTTAAATTTTTAATTGAATCGGCCCCTTATATAACATTCTCTAGGGGTTAAATATGATAATATGGAATTAATATATATTGTTATAAATAATTTGGCATTAACGTCAACGTAAATAGCCAATCGATAACGTCTATAGAAAAAGAACTACGTATATTGCAATCATGTCTTAATCAACTGTATTAATTAAAGTGGTTTATTGAGTAACTTTTTTTCTTCTTCTATCCAATTAACAGAAAACGACCTGGTCAACGCGTGAAAGTGTACAATAAAGAGCATGCTGACTTCGACACAGTTCCAGAAAGGGTAAGAACGACCGAGCGACCATTCAAGGATATCTCACCGACTGAAAATTACCCAGAGCCATTCCTGAAGGAGCTGTATTCTTCTGAATACATTCCGACTTCGGAAAAAACTTTTGTCGTGGATAGTGTTCAGGAAGCGTCTACCGAGAGCATTCCCCTAGAGTATTATTCTGCTGAGACAACGCAAACAACTTTGGCTTCGAATTTAGAATATTACGAATCTTCGCATGATGATCGTCAGGAACAGTATACGCAGACGGCCGAGGAGAATGCTTCATTGGAACATTTATTCACTAAAACTGATGTAAGCTAATAATTCGAAAATTCTATTAATTAACGTTTATTACAATTGCTAAATTATTAATTTTGTATCGGATTCCAGGTGAACTATGTGGAAACGACAACTACACCGGCTCCTCCTCCCGTTTATTCAACGACACCAACCACGACAACCACAACAACCACCGAGGCGTCTACTACAGCAAAGCCAGTAATTTCATCCCCAAAAGTGACTCATCGCATGCGTGTGCGTTACGGTAACGCCACCCGGCCGCGTTTCAGCATCAAGGACTACAAGAGCCGCATGGACTACAAGAACAGGTTATCTCAGTCCTCCTCTACCGAACCATCGACAGTGACAGCAGGTCCCAAGCGTGGATACAAAAACCATCAACAGGCCCCTGCTGATCCCAACTTCAAGGAACCAACGAGATACAAATACACGTCGCGCGCATCGTACCGAACGACCTCGACAACTCCGTCAGGCCAGCAAGTCGAGGAAACGAGCGGCAACACTGTCACGACCGAGAAAAGCACCAGATTCACGCCGAAGAAGAGGATAAACACAAGCCACTTCTACAGGAGCCGTGTCTCCGGAACGACAGCGGCGTCGGCTAACAAACAAGAGCAGGAACACTCGTCAACGGCAACTCATAGCACAGCGAGGCCAGAGAACGTCTTCTCTTCTTCGATACGAAAACGACCAACGCTGAAGAGCAGGCTGCACTCGTCGCCTAGCAAAGTTGTTACCGAATCGCCGGAGATGCAGTCGGCTGCGGAAACCGGCTTCTTCGTCACGACCACAGTAGCCTCATCCTCAGTCGGCTTTACGGAATCGGTTAACGAGATTCCTGAACAAAGTGAGGTGATCGACGAGGCAGCAGCAAAGAAAGACACCGCCGTGAGCCAGGACGAGAAGTCGTCGTCGGTTGACCTTAGCGACGTCACAATGGACGAGAGCGACGACAAGGACAAGATTCCCACGGCAACCGAAAGCCAACCTGTTAGCGAGAGCAACGTGCAAACCGTCGACGTCCAGGAGACGTTCTCGGTAACGCAGGAGAGCGAGCCCCAGGTAGAGGAGATAAGCCAGCAGGCGACGAGCGCGTCGACGCCCGACTCGACGACGCCCTTCGACATCAGGCACGAGGAGGAGCTATTCGCTAAGGCCTCGCAGAGCGTCGCCGACCTCACGAGCTCGGCCTCGGCGCTCTACGACAAACCCGGCATGTTTAAGGCTGTGTCACCTGTAAGCGAGAACCGCGCTATCTCGGCGCACCTCAAGATCGCGACGGATGAGCCGACCCTGCCCATCGAGGCCTTCTTCCAGGAGTTCGCCAGGAAAAACTGAGGGGATACGATGATGTTTAATGATGGCTATGTGTAAAGAGGCGTGTAATATATGGGAATCCGTTTGGCGCGCTGAAAAGGTTCACCAAATTTCTGACGATGAACGTTTACTTCCATAAAAGTGAACGATTGTCGCTCGTTTATTTAACTCAATGAATTATTTGATCCAACTTAATTCTCTCATCGTATTATTTTATTAACAAATATTTAATTTACGTCGTTATGAATACATATATATATATATATTTATTGAAATTTGGTGCACTTTTTCAGTGTATATAAGTTGCATCGGTGATTATAATTATGTGCTAGAACTTCGGTGTTCTAAATGTAAAAAGGTTCATTCAATTCATTTTTAATCGGATGTTAAAATAATTTATTTTTTCGAATTCCGTCAGTCTTGTACATATAAGACTTGCCTGTGTTCTTATTAAGTAGATTTATAGAATTCATAAAAATTTCGTCACCAAAAAGATACTTGACCGTAAAACAAATGATATAAATATACGCGTCGAATATATATTATTGTTTAATAAGATAAAAAAGCATATTTGTATTAAAAAGAACAAATTAAGTAGTACCAGTAGTATAGTTACCAATGAAGTACCGGCAGTGCATCGATGCTATTGATAACTTATATGTAAGTAAAAGAAGACAAATTTGAAATTAATGACAAATGCAAAAAAAAAACATTTTTTATGGTGCATCAATACATTGCTGGTAAATACGAATGTCCAACATCATTAACGCGATCATAAGTTGTCATATAGGTATGATTCAATTCATTACTATATTTTGTATGCAGTAATGATAACGGTTGTCTTATTTCACGAAAGTTAATATTTTGTATTCTATTTATAATTAAAGTGACGTGATGTATTGACATACTTACCTATGCAATTTTTTCGAAGATTTTTATATTGAAGAAGAATTTAAAATCTTTGAAAGAAAAAATTCATTTTATATAAAAAAGTTGGATAATTATTGTAACATAACATATATATTATTTATTATCGAATTTTAAAATATATAAAAACATATACGAGATATACATTATAATATGGCTTAGGTTCTTTTACTTAGGCCATGCAGTCTAAGTAAATCATTAAGGATTTTATACAATAATACAATTACAAATTCCGTGTAAATATATAAGGCATTTAGTTGATTTATACGTACCAATTGAGTAAAGTTCTCAAAAAGAGTTTATATATTTAGCATATAAAATTCTAAAGTTAACTATATCTAACATGGCATTATTATATAGTAAAAAAAATTGAGTTTCAGCAACTGTAACAAAAAAGATAATAATAGTTTGATATAATTTATTAGTCAAAAATTAAATAAATTTATAAATTTAACAAAAGCTTTTTAGAAAAGTATTTCTATAATTACATTAAAAATAAATGATTTTTAACTAGAATATTTTTAGTACTAAATTATATCAAGCTGATACAAAAAATGAATATTTTATTCGATTGTTTATAAGTTAATTAATACATAAATGTTTAAAAGTTTTTGAAGAAGCATTAATATGGCGATACGATTACACAAAACTCTGAAGCTGCTATTTATTAATCATGCGTAAATTCGATACATCATCTATATGAATTTGTTCTTACGATATGAACTGGTGCGGATTACAAACTCTTGTGTACTTTTTCATTGTAGAATTGTACTTTTTATGGAATAAAATACTTTAAGATAAAAAATATTGCATGACTTTAAGTTTATATTGCTACCCTTGTGAGACTTTCGTTCTAGATATCTGAAAAAGCAGGCTTTTAGCAACAGGTGTCTGTTCGACGAGTTTCTAATACACAGTCCTAATACACTGTTGCAACTTAACTTTATTTATATATATTTTTTATTAACTTTACATTTAATTTCACCTATATATATATTAATTAGAATCTTCTGTTCTAATTAACAAAAAAAAGAGATAGATTACCTTTTATGCGATAGGTATAAAAAATCACGTCAAAAAATATCTAAATGGAAAAATTTTAATTATTGCTAAAATTGTATGCGATTATAAAAAATATTATGTTAACAGAGAAGATAAGTAACAGTATTCAGTCAGAAGTTCACTCCAAATATTTAAATCTGGCGCTTTCGTTTTTAAGCGGCCTGCGGCCATGTTGAGAAAATGAATTTTGGCGGTCTCGCGGGTCTCGTGCATGCATGGAAGTTGCGATCTTTGTATACGGAGAATTAATTAGTGGCCGATGACGCACAAAACAGATTTATTCCCGCGAAAATTCAGAGAAAAGCATTTCTTTTTGAGCTTGTGAACTGACAATGTGCTAAGCTATGATACAGAAATTAAAAAATGGATGAGTACGCGGCCTCACGGTCGCATCTTGAGAAACTTGTTGATGCAGCGCAGTCTATAAAAGAAAGTTTAATTTGCAGGATTTGGTAAGTTTTGGGAACTTCTTTGCAAAAATATTATTATTTCAATAAAAATGGTAATTTTTAAATTTATTTACATAATATGACTTCTTAGAGTGCCTTCTTATTCATACATTCATTTGATATTACAATTAAGGAAGATAACACTTAGAGGTTATGTTTAATGTTTATTATGTTACTGTTTATCAATTACGTTTATCGAATGGGATTATGGCTTGTTTTTAGTATTGGAATAATAAGCAAATATATAAATAAAAATATTAATCAATTGATATCTATTAAAAAAGTTTTCTACTGAAACATTTAATCTTATAGTTCTTTGTTCATAAAATCATTTGACGTATTAGCTTAATTTTGAATAAAAGAATGTAAAATGCTTTTCATAATTATATAATTTTTTACAGTTTAGAGTATTTTAAAGAACCTGTAACAATAAAGTGTGGTCATAAATTTTGTCAAAATTGTATCTTAACAGTTGCCAATAGTGAAAATGCAACTTGTCCTTTTTGTCATCTAAAAATTCAAAAACGATCAATACCAAAAAATGGAAATAAATTATTGCAAGCATGTGTGGACCAATTTCATGCTTTAGTAAAAGCAATTAATTCTGATTCCGGTGTTGACGGTAAGTGAATATTATGAATATGATTTTTCATATAAACTATTTAAATATTTCATATCACTTGCAACTAGAAATACATTATTTGGAAAAAATACAATCATAAAGGTTCATATTAAATTAGAGATATAATTAATAGTAAAACTTTTAGTATATTTCTTGATAACAAACCCAATAAATTTTGTAAATCCTTAGTACTTTTTAATGCTTTCATATTAAATTATTTTAATTAAAAAATTTAATAATTATTATCAAATTTATTGTCAATATATTTATTTGAAAATTTTTATTTTATTATTTTCAGTACTAGAAATACATAAAAATGTAACGCATAGAAAAGAAAGTGTTCTTTGTGATAATCCAAGTACTTCTAAAGTTGAAGAGTTTTCAAATGTTTCGAAAAAATCTTTGTTGGACACAAATAAAAAATCATTAAAATCAAAAGCTAATCTTCAACGAAATTCAAAACTTAGTCTACAAAACAAACGAGTAATCAATGAACTGAAGTTTGCCAATACTGAAACCTTAGACAAGTATTTATCAAATGCTCAGGAATGTGCTGATAATGAAGTATGTTCTAACCAGAAAGTAAAGAGTTGGCTTGAGAACCATATACCAAGTGGTTCATCAATGAAAGATCCTGATAATGAAGATAGCACACCTATAGTAAAAAAATTATACAACAAAGATACAACTAAAAAATCAGAAATATCTCAATCAGAACAAAATGTTGATACCATGACAAATGCATGTTCTAGTAAAGATAAATTAATAGAATCAAAAGTTAATACTGCTGAATTAGTGAATGAAAAAAATGATGATTCACCTTACAAAGAAGTTCAAATGAGAGTTCAAGAAGTAGAAATGATTGCTAAAAAGAAAAAAGCAAATTTTAGTATTCCTGATAGAACTGTTTTGAGAACACCATCTTCTGTACCTGCAGTATCCCACTCTGATGCTTATGATTGGCGTAGAATAAGAAAAGTTGGAAAAGAAATGCAGATAAAAACATTTAAATCACTTAATGTTAGTGTTGAAAAGAGTTCTTCATCAATTGCTTTAGATGATACTGTTATATGTAATTCTACAAATAATGATAATAAAAATACTTCTCGAGAATCTGATACACATAATTATTCTTGTAATAATACTTCTTCTGAAGTGACACAAAAAAAATTATTTAAAGACGCTTGTAGTACTCAACAAAAAGAAAATCTTGAAAATGTGCAAGACCGTAATCACAAACATCTTATTAATTCATCAGATTCTGACCGAGAAGATGTATCTTGTATAGATCCAAAACAAGTAAAGGAAGTAATTGGTATTGTATCAGACCCTGATGTACATACACCAGAGAAAACTAGAAATTCTTTAAATGCACAGAATCAAGAATATGTGTCAAAATTAAATCGATTAAGTCCTTTAAATGTGAATCTTGATAATAATCAACAGAATAGTGGTTGTGATGATAAATCACTGAAAATTGAAAGTAAATCAAATACTGATAACATACAAAACTCTCCATTACCTAAAAGTAAATTATCGCTGAAAATGAAATTAACTCCATCTACTACTAATCCAGTTCGATCTCAACCTAGTACACCAGATAAAACACATCACATCAGTAATCAATCGCCAAAAGATATATCTCCTGAAAGACCAAGAAGTAGGTTATCACTTCGTTTACCAAATACAAAAACCAGTGAATGTTCTTCAAATAAATCTAAATCTCCTATGAAAATTCCGAGATCTCCTATGAAAAATAATACTTCTAATAAAAAATCATTAAGTTTATCAAATCGCCCAGTTATAGTGTTTAAAAAATTAGGTAAAATTTGTAAAAAACGGAGAAATGTTCCATTTTTACAGTTAGGAAAATTAAAATCAGAAGGAAAAAAAATATTTTACAATTTAAATACAACAAACACTTCAGGTATTACAATAAAAAGTAATATACCTGTGAATATTAATTATAAATCTGTTGTAGTTGATACAAATTCTAAGCCAAATAGTATTAATTTGAAAAATATTAATACAGAAGTTAAATTGCTTTCACCAGAAAAAGATTCCCAGTTAAAGTTCTTAGCGATTGAATCACCACATCCTCAACAATATACAAATGTAAATAGAAATGTAAATAGTAATCAACATATAAATGTCACTAATTATGAATCAATTTCAATGGAAGTTGATGAAATGCCAGTGAATGAAGTTTCCGATCTTCATACAGATATTCAGCCAGAAAAAATTAAAAATAAGATAAAAAGTGATGCTAAAATTGGATTTCAAAGTATTGAATCAAAAACATCTGATAATATTGTAGAAAAAGATACTAGAAAAAAGATCATTGTTATGGAAGATGGAAGTTCTTCTAAAAGTAGTCCAAACATGATAAGGATGTCAGATGTATTACACATTAATCCACCAGAAACATCTTTGAATATTTTAAATGAAGACAAAGACAATGAATTAGAAAAGTACAAAAATCAAGAGAGACCTTGTTCTATTCTTAAAGAACATCAAAAAGTTAATAAAGAAGATGATGTGATTTCCATCAGTTCAAATGAAAGTAGATATAATAGAATACACAATCCTAGTTCTCATAAAACAGTTCGTAATGAAAACGTACATTCAAAACAAAAAAATATGAATGAAAAATGTATTGTAGAGAGTAGTGCAGAGAGTGAATCTTCTTTAACATGTAAATCAGATGATAATCAACATTCTCCAAAGAAGTCTGCAATTACTAGTACAAATACATCATGTTCTTCTATAATAGCTTCTCCTCTAAAAAAGAAAAGAACATTTTCAGAATCCTCTAATGATGATGATGATGTCTCTTCTATTATAGGTAAATGGGTTGAAACAGTGGAAAAACCAAGTAGTAAAAAGCAAAAAATGTCTTTATCTACTAGAAAACAGTTCAGTTCAAATCAAAATCGAAATAAGTCAAAAAGAATAGATGATAGTTGTTCTGATGACGATGCTAATACATTAGTTAATGTAGGAGGTAAGCAACCAGATGAGATAAGTAAACCAGAAAGTGACTCATCAATTGATAATATTATTAGAAAAGTTAAACACTATAGAGATAATATTATTGATTCTAATAAATTAACTGGAGTGCCTAGCTCACTATCAGTGGATATGTTTGAAAGTAATGAGCAACCTATACAATCTAGTGCTAAAATACTTCCTAAACAACCAAATGAAATGACCAGTGATCATTCTTCAGCTTGTGCTTGGAGTCCTGTGAACAAAACTGATAAAGAAAATGTAAATATAAGTCAAGATTTGTCAGAAGTTACTATGCTTGATTTAATGCAATTTAATAAAAAAAAATCAAATATATCTCAAAATGCAGATGGATCCGATAAAGAAAATAATGAATGCAATCAAACTAATACAAGTACTGTATTTAAAAAAATATCAAATGACAATGAAAATTATAAAAATGAAATTGAAAGTTCACAAACAGAAAAAAAAAGAACTACAGTTGAAGCAATGAAAAATCAATCTTGTAGTAGTCAAATTAATCCATATCATGATTCAGATTCTCTTATGAATATTACTCAAGAGCAACTAGCTTTTAAAAATATTGAAAGGGCATTAGGAGTTAATATGTCTTCCATACAGCATGACAAAGATGAAGAAACTTTCCAACCAAATAAGTTTGAGACACCAAAAAAGGTTGGCTATTTTATTTATAAATGTTCATTAAATGTTTTTTAATTTTTTATTAATTCATTCCAGATGAAAAGTTCTCACAAAAATAATTTTGATGATTTTGACTCTGATAACATTGATGCTACACCTGTTGTAAAAAGAAGGTAGGTTGGATTTTTTATACATCTAAATAACTGGCAATAGATCTAAAATATTTTACTCATCTGTTTTAGACATACATATGTCAATTCTCGAAAATCAAAAACTACTCATAAAAGCGAAGAAGAAAAGTATTTACAAGAAAGGATTTCTCTTGATAAGAGTTTTGATTTAATACCAGCAATAACTCCAGTGAAAAATACAAAATCATACCCTTCAGGCCATAGTACACCCATGATAACTTCAGCAAATGTGAAAGATGAAACTGCTACTCAAGCAGACATTGTTTTGGTGTGCAGTAGTTTAGATCCAGAAAAGATGAAAACAGTTCACAATTTTGTAAATAAATTTGGGGCCAGATTCGAAAATAGTTTTAGCACAAAAGTAACTCACGTAATTGTCTCTTCAAATCCTAGCACTAAAGTTTGTAATAAAACTTTCAAGTACATTCAAGGCATTGCTTTTAACAAATATGTTATAAGTTTTCAATGGATACTCGACTGTTTGAAAGAGAACCGATTATTAGATGAAGATGACGAAAAATATGAAGTTTTAGACCCTGACGTTTTTGAAGCAGGTTCTACAAAATCACGTACCAGACCCCGACAATTATTTGAAGGTTTTGCTATATTTTGTTTAGAACCATTTACTTCTTTTTCATCAAAGGAATTCAAAGTAAGTGATAGATATATTTGGTAATTTTCATTGCTATAAATATTTTAGTTAATATTATTGAATTATAATTTTAGGATTTGCTGTTATATAATGGTGCAATGATTTTCAATAGTCCACAAGAATTGTCTCAAGAAAATAAATTTCGGCTGGTAATCTTTGAGTCAGAACAGGAGGTCCAAAATCGTAAGATATAACTAAATATCAATTAGCGTATTAATTTTTTCAAATAGTATGTTTATGATAACCTAATTTTTAGAATTAACTACGTTGAAAATATCAAGAGCTGCTTTAATTTTTTTTGATTGGGTTGTGGATAGTATAAGTCAGTACCAAATATCTTCACTTTCGACATATTTATGTGAGACTACTGTTGAAGAAGCATTAGCTCTAGGATTTCCTCCAGAATATCTTGTGGAAGATACGACTGTAGAAGAAGAGGAAGAAAGTGAGTCATAAAGTGTTTAAAACTTTATAAAGTATTCTTCAATTTAAGAGTATTCTGTCACGTATTTATTCGATTTAAATTAATATAAAACTTTTAGTTTGAAATGTAATGTAAAAAGAACGAATGAATTCGAAATACTAAATTAAGTTTTTAAAGATAAAGAATATATTTAATTTATTGTGATATACTTCTTAAGAAAAAGAAGTGTTAGTACATTTAAGTATTTTGTTATGTTGTGGACAATTTAAAAGATTTCTTTAGTATGTAAAATACGAATTATTATTTTCAAATAAAAGAAAAAGATTTATTGTGAATGAGTTAATCAATTAGAGCATTTAAAGAAAATGGTAATAGTCATTAGTTCTATATTAAGAAGAAAAAACATTGACACTTTTATCTATTAATATTTGTGCCTTTTAATAACTAATGCTTCTAAAGCGTAAAATGATCTATTTCATAGCATTTAATTAAGATTAAGTGCTGGTTCTTGATATTACTATCTTATATTTTTGATATATTGTACCACTATTTAATACGTTAATAATAATACAACGTTAAAAAATGTTTAAAAAACGGTTATACTATTACGAAAGTAAATATTGTAATGGCTATCTTTAAAAATATGATTGAATCAATGTAAGAAGATTATATTTTTACTGTCTTTTGATATTTTAATAAAAAAAAACTAATAAAATATTTTTAAAAATATTTATTTATTTTATATTTTCTTATAATTAAATAGAAAATATTTTGCTGATATATTGATATATCTAGGACTCATATTAGCACGATTAACTATAGAATATCGACAGAATTCTTTCGGAATTTTAAATGAGAACAACCATCCCAAGCTTGAAAGAAAAAATATATATATGACCAAAATTATTATGTATAATTATATATCAATTTACGGAGAGATTGCATATGATCCAAGAAACAGATTTGAACGAAACTTTCGGAGTCGATTTCTGATGCTAAAAATAGGCATATAGATAATCTAATCTCAAATTCGCTTTATTTTATTGAAAATTTATGTTTTTTTATCGGCTACACCTTCAAAGTATGTGTTATAAAAACAAGCAAAGAATTATTAAAGTAGATTCATTCAATTTTTTACAATATGAAAAAAACAATTCTTATACGATTATTATCGTCATTTGCAAGAACAATTAGAAAACATTCTAGTAAGTTTTAAGAAATGTTTTAACATCAGAAACTGATTAGACTCTACTGGAGTTCGAAATAATATTTTATATATATATATATATATATATATATATAATTAATATTAGAAAAATCGATATATACAGTAAATATTATTGTTGGAAGTATAATTCTTCTATTGTGTAAATGACATTTCTCATTTTTCTGATCAATTTGAATCAGTTTTCCATTTAAAACTTAAATGACTTATTCGAGCTATTCCGTGGAGAAAAATAGTTCTGTTAAGTCAACATTTATTACGACAAGTCAAAGTATAAAATCAACCAATATGAATATAAAATTTTGGATTATATTTTAAGTTTCGTTTTAATTTTATTGTACAAAGTATAGTTTTATTTATAAAACACATTATTTTATTGTCAATGTTTTAAAATAATAAATATTTTTTTGGCTAGTGGGCCAGAAGTACTACTTTTGCTCCCGGCGCCCGATCGCAAAGGTTGTATTTTTGGCCTCACTAGACAAAAAACAGTATACGCACCGCGGGAGTGAACATGCAATCTGGGACATTCTTTACTTTTCCTCCCTAGGTGTGTATAATATACTAATTTTTAAATTAATAAATTTTCACTGTAAAAAAAAACAAAAATTATTTTGAAAACATTTTTATTGCATGTGTACGTATAGGTGTGTGTATATGTGTGAAGGGGGGGGGGGAAGTTTCATTTTAGCTACCAAAAAAACACTTTCCGAAATCTGAACAAAATCGGTTTCTCGGAGATCGAAGTAACTCATTCTTCGTAAGAGCCGATATTTAGAGAGTGTTATATAGAAATATTTTTTTGTATTATTTCATAACTTTGGAAAAGCTTTTGTAAAATAACACGTAAATCATCAGTCATTTTAGTATACTTCTTCTCAAGCTTTCTAATTCTCATTCGTTAAAGATGACGATTACTATTCATCTATTAAGCGCCTAAAGGAACGTACCAACCAATCAAATAAACTTATTTAAAACACTTTCCATTAAACACACTCGTACTTAATTACCTGACAAATAGTTTGTTTGAAAAGAAAATAAAAAAAAAAGGCCGTAAATGAAAAAAAGCAAATAAAAGTTACTGAAAATGTGGACGCCCCTACCGTAAATAGTTTGCGGTGCGTTTTAAAGTCTAATCCTTTCAAGGCTTTATTGCTTGTGGCTATATGATACACTTCTGTGTAACAACGGAGGCCTTTTTACAGAGGCCATGTATACAAGTCTGGTATTGTGCTTCTCGCCGCAATGATTCTTTTGCTTGCTACTAAAATGTTTATGATTTCATTGTTATTTTTGATGAATTTTCTCACGTTTTAACACGGTAGTAATTTGCAAGTCTTATACAAATAGATGCTCAACATGCAAATAAACTTTATATCTTTTTAAAATGATTAAATGTTGTTGATTCTTTGCGTAGTTTTATTTATATGATACGTTACTTGTTGTATTTATTAATCTATTTTCTTAATATTTTATAAAAATATTCCTAATATTATAGTAATAAACTTCGTCTCTAAGAAAATGAATGAACATTTTCGATATGAAATCAACATATTTCCAATAAGAGCTGAGCTTGCAAATATATCTAACAATGATTGCTCAATACCGTAAAAAGTATATATCCAATTTCAATGGTAAACTCAAATAACAATAAAAGCACGTGCGAATAAATAATACAACCCTAATTTCCAAAATTCAACGTACTAATCTCTTCGGAAGTTCCACAGAAGGCCAAAATATAAAACACTCCAATAAAAGTCTAACGAATCCTGCATGTTTAAACTTTCCCAACTCTTACCCTCGCTCTCGTGTTGAATTCTTCGCAAAGAGTGCAGTGCATGCACCACATAATCCCGACGAACTTCGGCTGGCGGGTGTGCATAAAATTTACACGCAGTTACAGGAGGGCGTGTTTAAGTCCTTAATTGGATATAAACTGACAGGGACCTCCGTGTATGCGTACCTCCCTAAAATTACCCTCCTATACGGTTACGTGCAATTTTCGACTCTGACAATGCGCGCGAGGACGCGCATCTTCCGTGTTCTCTACACGTCAGCCGCACCTTTCCTTCCTTCCTTCCTTCCTTCTCCAAGCGCGCTCGCCCAATTAGCGATCGAAGTAGATAAGTCTCCGGTAATTGCAAAGTGAGCGCGGCTGCTGAAATCCCTTCATTGGACTGTTAGACACCGCTGCCATCGTCCTTTAATTACCCATCCTCAAAGTTTTACGCATACGTGTGTGTGTATGTATATATATGTAAGTGTGTGTGTACGTGCATCCAAGAGAGCCTGCAGGATGGAAAGTCAAGAGTCTCTGCGTTGCATATATATATATATATATATATATGCACAATGCAATATACTCGTTAGGGGAGGCGTATATAGCCATATATATATAGGTATTTTATGCGTGCGCACGAGCGGGAACGCACGTCGCGTTACGCGCTGCATTATAGCCGTAGTTGCCGAAACTTCCTTAAGTGCTTCTATTCTCACGTGCTTGTGTGTGTGTGTATATATATATATATATATATATATATATATATATGCGTGTGTATCGTGCAACTCTGTTTAGTTATATATATTCTCTATCCCTCTCGCTCTTATACGCTCGTGCACGTGGTTACTTATCTCCTTCGCGCGCACCTTGCATATTCATTCTTGTGCTTTCAGATCGCTTCGTCGCAGCGTCGCTTTGCCACCGCGACGTGGTCGTACAATAATCTTGTATCTATGCATGCCCATGAAATGCGGTGTATTTTTACAAGTGCATAAATACAATCGCATATGACGAGCGAATTCTTTTCTGTCACGCGTATGTTCTTTTGTTTGTTTTTTTTTTCTTTGTTTTATAGTGTTTCTTGTAATGTAAAAGTTGTCGTGGGTGCTAGACTGACGAATGTTTTAGTTATTCGCTCGTAAAGATGTATGAAAGGTGGGGACTATGTTCAAGGCGTATTTGTGCGGTATTATTTATGAACGTGAGTCGTAAAATTATGTATGAGACTAGTTTTGTGGCGTCGTATATACCACACTATGTCGATGCACATGAATTCTAAGCAGAAGAGTATTGGAAACGATGAGTTGGCTTTCGAGCAGTCCCGATGGGCTTCGTTAATAAATTCTTGTTACCTTTCTACAACGAAATTGTATATATGTGTAATGATTGGATTGGTAATTGTTGCGAAAATATTAAGCGTGATACCTTATCAGACAATAGGGAATTGAACTATTAAACTCAAAATCAACGTGATGTTCCGCTACATATAATTGTGAGAAGCAACTTTTATTAACATTTAAGTATGAGAAAAAGATATAGTCTATTATTTGTATGTTTTAACTGCAGTAAAACTTCGTTGTAGAAATGTATATTTTTAGTAATTTATAAAATATTACTTACGATGTACATTCATATTTATCATCATAAAACTTGATGAGTCCGTTATTACGCCCTCCAGTATCTTTTTCAACTGTTATAATAGGTATATTAAAATGATTTGTATATTCAGTAAAAGAAGAAACAGGAGTGAGCAAAAAACCTGAATTTTTTAATAAGCTGCATTGATAACGCGCTCATAGATATTGGAAAAATTTTTCGCTTCAAATAAAAATATTAAAAAAATTTTCCTTCGTATCGGATTTATAAAGCTAATTTAAAATTATTGTTCAAAAAAGTGTTTAACTTTCATATTTTATAATTGATCCGACTCTTCCTTATCGTTTAAGTCCTCAATGTATTATGAAAATCAACTACACTTTAAGAACCCACTTAGTACATATTTCAATTATAGTAATTACGCATCGGGGCTGTTTAACAGAGCCTCATAAATTTTGTCCCGCAGTTTGTGCGTAAGAATTTTTAATTAACTTTTTTTTGTGCACATTGCACGAAATCAGCGATGGGCCTTGCGAAGCAGTGTGGAATATACGCGTTCATTAACTGCGCGCGAGCAAACTCGATTTCGAACACGCACGCGAGAGGAAGAGAGAAAGCGAGAAAATCCGCGATGCAAAAAGCCGTACGTCCTACTTTTTACGCATCGGCGCGAGGGTGTACTGGAGGGGGAATTAACAATTTATGAAAAAGGGTAAGCGCTTGTTCCAATTTTAAACGAGAAAGTGTAGCGCGTGAGGCAAGCCCGGACTGTTATAAATGTGATTCCGCACTCCTCTGACTCTGTGGTTCATGTGATGCGGGTCACGGGCTCGCGATTGTATATATACTGTTATCATCCCTTGAACCCTGGAAATACTTGAATGTGCTCGTGAGCGCACGTGTGAACAAATCCACAAATATTTTGCAGCTTTCAATTTGTAAAGACATCGAAAAAATTTGTTTTTTTTTTCAAACTTTTAAAAATATTTTTTCATGTCCTTTTTATAGTGTAGAATATAAAAGAAAAACTGTTATATTGTTAAAATGCACTCACCGTAAATAGAAATAGGTTTACTTAAACATCTTTTTGTTGATTTTTCATGGTCAAAAAATTCGACACATGATTTCTCGTAAAAAATATATTAAAGAATATTACATGACAATTGAGAAAACAATTGTGTAAGTCCTCTGAGCGAATTTTTAATTTATAATTTAATGTGGTCATTAAGTCGAAGTTAATTTGTACAAATATGCAATATGTTTGTAATGTTTTAATATCATTCATGAAACAATAAAAAAAGTTTTAAAATATCCACTAAGCCTTGTATATAATTTTTTTACCAAGTAACCTACCATTTCATTTTTTATGTTTTTGATAACAAGTTAATGCATAATTAAAAATGACTGCATTAGACTTTTTTAGTTACATGTTTAAATTAACTTCCCTCTCTGCTATACGTACCTTTTGATGTTCAATTTTAAAGTTTATTCAAAGATTTAAATAAGTTTTACAGAGGCCATGATTAACTATTAATTTAATAGCTATATTTTGCTCAAGTTTTAATTAAAAGCGATATTTATTCGAGATGAGTCAAACTTCATAAAAACATTTTGTTGATGAAACGTATTTTTTCTCAATTTTAATTTCCTCTTAAAAGTTTCATTGGTCTGCACATGACAGAAGTTACAAAAAATATGTTTTTGTCATCTCCAAAATTGTCGAGAATCTTTTTTTTATTTTTAAACTTAAATCATCCTGTCAGAGAGTATTATATACACTTTTAAATGAGAAAATAAATTTCAAAGAAACGAGCATTCATGTATACCTTTGTTTACACTGGTTTTCGAAATCCTATCTTTCTTTGCTAACGAGAAGTAAGCCTGAAAGTACTCTTTGATCAGATCCTTAATGGTACAGAGAAACTAAGGATTTACTGCAGTGCATTCAGTATCATCCGACGATCAAATATTTTTTCAGATATTTGTCTCGTATTTCCTAGACATAAACATTGAAAACATAATATTCAGGAGATCTGCATGAAATTACGTCTAGACGAAAAAATAAATTAGATGATCACCGTGAGGTTTCGTAGATTGACGTGTTGTCATTTGGGCTCCGCATCATTTTATTATTTCGTATGTTACAACGATCAATTTTAAACTAACATATCTTTCGAAGGACTCAACATACATGATTTCTATTTAAAGTTAATATCAATGAACTAACAAATAAATATTTTCAATAGGTCAACATTTTATTCACTATATACGATATCATAAAGAATAAAAGAATTAATATCCGAAAAAAAAAAAATTTCTTAGACTTCGAAAGGGATATATTAAATATTATATTAGCAGCTTTCACCATATATGTATAGTCACAGGGAGACAGGGGTTGATTATTACTCGTTATTCACTTGGGCAGCACTACTATTGCCATTGTCGAGCAAGTAGCTCCGACATGCATGCATAAGCATATACGTATAATACCTAATTCGCAAAGGTATATGTATATATGCGAATGTAAATATACAAGCTTACATACAAATAAATAGTGGTGTACGCATGCATCCACCCATCCATACATACACACAAGTATATAAAAAAATTTTCCTTATCAATCCGTCTCTCCCCGTAGACGCATAAATACGCGCTTGCAATACAGGCAGTCAGATGCACGCGAGAGCCAGAGCATTGCGAGCACCCCATTCGCACGCACACTCTTGCATTGCATCGGCTCATGCATATCTGCATATAGTACGCGCACACTCTCTCTCTCTCTCTCTCTCTCTCTCTCTCTCGCTCTCTCGCTCTCTTGCTATATGCATGTATATATATATATATATATATATGTATACGCGTATACGTATTTGCGCAGCGGTGACGATGCGACGGGCGGGCGGGGAAGTGTAGTGAGCCAGGCAGCCGCCGGCGCGCAAGCTCTCACGGGAGAGGACCACGCCTTTGAGCTTGCGCTCTGCACCAACGTCGCTGCACTCACACACACAGCTTCGAAAGAGAGAGAGAGAGAGAGAGAGAGAGAGAGAGAGAGAGAGAGAGAGAGAGAGAAAGCAAAACACGCGATTTCTGTCCCTTGCTATACTGCTGCTGCTGCATGCGCGTGTGCATGTCGCTAGAGTGCGAGAGAGATTGAAAGAGGAAGACGGATGCGCTCTCGTATCGATATATATATATATATATATATATATATATAGGGCGACGGCGAAGATGGATAGTTCTATATATAGCGATCGCAAGGAGATACAGAATTGAGGAGAGGGGATAAGATAAAGGGGTATATATAAGAGAGAAGAAGGAAACCGTAACAAAGTTGGACGAGGAATTAAAGAACGAGATAAGGGGATGAGTACCGCCGACGGCGGCTGCGGAGGCGCGTACAATGGGGTGAAAAATATATATAGAGAAGAGCCGCAGGCCGCTATAAAAGGGACAAGAGAGAGAGAGAAAGAGAAAAAGTAACCCAGTGTGCTAGAAGATGTGCGCCGAAAGAATGAGGAAAAGAGAGAGAGAGAGAGATGAAACGACTGCAGACGCACGATAAAGCGCACCGCAGGATTGCGGCGACGGTGGTGTGGTCGAGGGGATGATGGCTATATATATACATACATACATATACCTATAAGAAAGATAAAAACGCTATGGACCGTGGAGAACGCGAGCGGCAGGAGGCTTATAAAGATAAACCCGAATGGGAAAGAGAGAAAGAGAGGCAGCGAGAAGTGTGCGAGCCATTGAAATACTGCACGACACAGATATATATATATATTATATAGAGCCGCGTTGAAAAGGCGCGTGCACCTCCGAGCATTCGCACGCGTGGCTTTCCCTTTTGCGAAAATCAAAAGATTTAACGGGCGTATTGATTCGCGCAAACTCACGCGATGTGCGCGGATTTCCGCCGCGCAGTGGTGGGAACATCATCCTCCCACCCCTTCCACTTCGTCACGCGGTGCGTCGCATCGTGAAACTCACTCTCTCTCTCTCTCTCTCTCTTTCGCTTTGTCTGCGTGTATATATATAGGTTACAGCAGCGAGGCGTTTTCCACGGCTGTGGTCACGAGTGTCTCCATAGCGCGAGGAGAAGTTATAAGCTCGGACGCTGCGATTTTTTGAGATACGTCGCGTCTGTTTATGCGCAAGTCTTGTATGCTCTCCGGGTTGTACAACTTCTGTTTTCTCCGATGATATCCTTTTTCTTGTACGTGATGCTATCCCTTTTCGTTTCTTTTTTTCCTTTTCTTCTGGTTACAGTTTCTTTGTATAAATATATATCTTGTAAACTTTGTCCTCGGCTATTGTAATAAAATTTTGATATTATTGCGAGGATCTTCTGTCGCTTTAATACCGCGCGTTTATTATTCTAATGACTATGATCCTTAATTTCTGAAAACACTCGAGAGCGATAAGTATGATTGCGAGGAAAATGAAAAAGAAACTTTGATTTCTCTTTTTCTCTTTCATAGAATTTGAATAATTGATAAAGAAGTTGAAATGAAAGCTCTGTTTTTTGTTTTATTTCATGACGCCGCGTCGGCGTAAGTATATTTTAATGGACCATCTCAAGTCAAACCATTTCTCATTTTCTTTTTCTTTTTTGAAAATGCATTTCAGAAAAATTATGAGGCACTAGAATTGTGAACGTGCCAAAAATCATATTCACTTACGCGAAATTTATTGTAAAAATTGGTCCGATCGTGCTATCGAGTGTATGGTACACTACTGTAGATCGAAGATGTTAAATATGGAATATCTCTATAAACAAGTAAAGTGAAAAACTTTAAAATAATTTATAAGGTATATTTTGTTGGATTAATTAATTTTCTTGAATATTTAAACATCTTGATTTTACAGATATTATAAAAAAAAGAACGTGAAACATCGCGTACGTTTGTTCAGAATCAACTGTTATTTCTTAGAATTTAAATTAACCCGAGAAAAACATATCACGTTGTCGGATATAACGCCCAAAAAACTTTAGTGTTTTTAAAATTCTTCGTAAAACTCGTGGCACGTGCAAAGCTGCCAAGTCATCGATTACCGCACGTCCTCGTCAAAATTTCAGACTCCTATTATACATGTACGTGCTCTCATTTACCCCGCCGTTGCAGCAATCAAGAGATACATTGTTCGCCTGTCTCCATACATTTCATATATATGTATATATATATATTTTTTTTTCGTCGACTCATTGTGCACGCTTGCAGGCACGAGGCCTAACAGTATAACATACGTATGAACAATTTAGAACGACCGCGGTTATACAATACCGCAGCTTTTTTCCTCTCGTTCTAACTGTGTTTTCTTTTCTCCTCACTGCCAAGAGGCTTCCCCACCCATCCTGCACTTTCGCCTTTCCCAAGAATTCTCCTCCCTCTCTTCCTCTTTACATCGTTCCGTCGACGATGGATTTCTGTCGCGGTGCCTCTACCCACCCTGGGGCTGTTGGCGAAATTGTCGATCCTTTGTGCAGCGCAAAATATTTTAGAGAGAGAGAGAGGGAGCCCGAAGGACTCTGCCTGCGCGCCTGTATACATTCACGTGTATATATATATATAAGCTCAACTTTTTGCAAGATCCTATGTATGCACGTTATATGCATATGTCGAACCTTTAACGTCATCTCTCACATGTTCATTAGGATGCAGAACTGAAAGCATAGTATAGGTATATAGACATATACAGCTTCCGTCAACGACAGGCGTCCCTTTCCTATAATATATGTATAGCGCGCAGCTCATTCGCGTTCGATACCATCTCTTTGTATCACCGTTTATGCAGAATCGATCTTTCATGGGCTCGGCGACGTGTATAATAGGCCGTCCCGGCACTTTGTACCTTATGTATAAGAAAGAGAATTAATATGCAACGAATCGCACGCTGAGAGGAACGGCGGGGAAGGAGATGAGAGGGAAGAGAATGGAAGATTAAATTTTTCCATTCGCGCCCCATCCCCCTTTCAGGCGTTCCTGTGCGCAACGGGGACTTCTTAATTCTTCAGTGAATATACACAGCCGCGAAAAGGAGAGAGAAAGAGAGAGGAATAGAGTTTTCGCATCAAAAGTTTATGTGTATATACTCGGACGAGAAAGTGAATGTGCTGCTAATTAAAAAGTTATTGAGAACTCTCCTGTGAGATATTTTTTTTCTACTTTTTCCAATATACTCATTGTCTTTTTTATTGTCTGTTTTTTTAGGCGGGAGAGCTTTTCAACGGGTAACTCGACTCTACGCATTAAGTGTTCCCCACGAAAATCATTTTATATTAAATTATTTCGTTTTCATATACCGATTTAATGGAACAATTATTTTAAAATTTATACTATGTTGAGTGTGATACATTGATGTAAATTTTTTTCTTTTTAGAGGACTTATTATGATAGAAAAAACCGATCCTTTTCTTGCAGAAAAAATGTTAAAAATATTTTTGTGACCTAATCGAATCGGAGAATGTGTCTATATTGGCACAAGAAGACTTTAACAGTAATTCGAATTAACATGCAGTTATTCAATTAAATTACAATTAAAGCTATGGCATGATATTAAATTCAATATTGTGTAATTGACTATAATTAAAATCTAAAGTATTTCATCTGGTTGCCTGTTGAACCTGAATCACACGAATTGTTATGCATATAATTATTACAGATTAAAAATAAAAATGAAATATATTAAAATCTAACGTAGACGACGCAATCTATATCGTATTACTAGTAAAACACCATAGAATTTAAATAAAAATAATAAAAATAAATGTGAGTACCTATTTGTTTACAGGCAGATAATAGATAGATGATGCGTTCGCTACAAGGCCACGTAAAAAATTCGAAAAAAAATATATAGCATACAGTTTACTGATCATTCAATAAGTAATTTTTACCTATAGCTTAATCGTTCGCATTGTCTCGAGAATCTGATTAAATAAGTTCTAAATCTATTACAAGTTGAAGAAAGAAGTAGAGGCAAGAGAAAGAGATGTATAGTCTACTCCAAGTTACAAGGATTACTTGTGGGCATACGAACCATCTGAACGATTTTTCATTGTTGCAAGCCGCTTCGTCGACCCTTGACATCGTCACTTGGTAGCTAAAATTGTCTGCACACCTTAAGTATCGTTAAAAGGACCTTCAGCCTTCTTGAACAACCTGAAAGCCAGCGTTAGGCCTGCGGATAACGTGACTATGGTCGTCGCGATTGACAACGATTACTGGGTAAAGTGCTCTATCGGTTAAGTGGTAAAGCCTGGTAAGAATTTTCTTCAGAGCCGTAGATTTTGTGTGAACCAGCCCGAGACCTGCCGAGTTCGGAGGTCTCGTGTTTTTCGGTCGATCGCCGTCGGTCAATAGAAAGGCAAGAAAGTCTTCGTCTGCCATCACTACTTCGTTCTACAGCGCACATGTGGTCTTGGTTTTTCTCAAATCGTCTCTTGTTTATATCATGAAATTAAACAATGTCACGACAAATATTCATACCTATACTGATGAATTGACATTGGGTCTTTTAATTTTATGACACTGTCATGATTGTATATAAATTAATATATTGTTCTTTCTTTTTATTTTGGGCACTGACATTCTTCCGTCATCTTTCTTAAATTATTAAAAAAAACAATGTAAAAATTATAATATTTTTAATGTTTGAACTAACTTGAAATGCTTGCAGTAAATGTACATATTTTTTAATAAATAATCTATTTCATCATACTGAATGCACGAGAGAAATGTATTTTCCATTAAATCGATCTTACACATTTTCTGAGTCAACGCGTTTCTGCCTTGTACTTAAGAACAGGGAAAAGCGTATAATGCATTACGACTACTAAATCGCTCACTGCCTGACACAGTACATTTTTATTTCATATAAAATGTATTTCTTTAATCCCGAAATATCTTGGATTGAAATAAGTTATTATTATATGAATAATTTGAGAAATAAAATTATTATTGTTTATTTTATTATAAATAAAATTATTATAATTATATTAAAATGTTTATAAAATAGTAACATTTATAAAGAAAAGTTATGTAACATTAAATAAATTAATAAAAGAATAAAGTTAGAAGTGTTATTAAATTAAGGTTTACAAAAATCTATAATAAAAAAAAGAGTCTCTATAAAACAAAATAATTGTGATTTTACTATTGCAACAATGGAGACCCGTTATTATAATTTTGTCATAAAACTAATTCATAATCAATCAGGTATTCATAATTTGGTACTTGATTATATATTTTCACGATGTTTCCGAAATATGAAATAATTCAATGCTTTCGGATTTCATGGTAATAAACACTGAGAAAAAAAATTTAATAAAACTTACTATACTGTCTCGTAAAGCCACCACAGACTGTAAAGATCCAAAAAATTACCATATTTTACAGTAAATCTGATAATATAGTAAATTTGATATTTCATAGTAAAGTTTACCATAATTCTAGCAAAATTTTTTATAAACTATGGTAATTTTTTGGGATTTTACAGTCTATGATGGCTTTACGAGAGAGTCTGGTAATTTTTACAAAACATTTAATAATTTTTGCTACACTTTTTTCTCCGTGTATAAAAAGTATGAAATAATTCTTAGATCTTTTTCTAGATAAAACAATAGAATTAAACGTTATATTGAAAATAATATAAAAATACTAAGATTGTTACATGAATGCTATACATAAAATGTTAAACATTTACGTTTATTCAAAAAGGGAAAATGGATAGGTTTGCGTGATCCCGTAAACACTCAATGTACTACATGGAGTTTGAAAATTTTTTGCTCGCAAATGGTCATCCAATAATGCGCTTTTAGTTACAGGATATGTGGTTTTCCCGACCAAAAGTTTGGTGGTACGAGGAGAACAAACAGAAAGTTGAAAAAGTCACTTTGCCGTAGTATCTCACACTTCAAAAGCAGCAGAGAAGTCGTCGAGCAAATAAAACTAAATATAGAAGCTGTTTTCATGATTATATAAGGCTTTATAAATCTGCCTTAGAGAATTTTGTTTACAGTCAGCAGCTGTAAATAAACGTTTTAGCGAAATAGTACTCTTTGCTCTATTAAGGAAAGAAATATTTGAAGTTTTGAATTGCCTGACTTTTGATTAGCAAAATGAAACCATAAATATCAACGAAGTTAAAGTCCAAGGAACAATAAGAAATAATGTAAGAAAAAGTCATCGTTTAGACATATATATTGTATATGAGGATAACCGTAAAAAGTTTATACATTTCTGTAACCTAAGATCATTAAAAGTTTTCTTTCGGGTATACCTTTCGGTTGTGCGTGTACATCTACCATTTCTGTGGTCTCGAAGTTGTTAAAATATTTTTAACTTTCGTACCTGAGCCTTTTTATTAGAAAAAAATCTCCAACAGTGCTTTGACATGACAGTTCTTTTATATAAAATTTATCTTTAAAAACATATTTTAAAACTTTTCTACTTTAAACGTGAACGATTCTTTTTGAAAGTGTCGCTCATCAACTTTCAAAGACAGGAATGAAACTAATGACTTTTCATTTGGTTTCTTGGTAATCAAAAAGTGTTGACTATTTTAAAAGATACATAAGTTTAAAATTGAACGTAAAATAAACGAAATATCGAGCCAATTTCGACGTGAGGATTTTAGTTATTTTAGCTCAAACATACGAATTCCACTTTCGTAAGTAGATTCACTCCGAATATGGTTAGACGACGTCTTACTATAGCCAGAACGCATCTACTTGCCCATGTATATTTACATACTTCCCTACAGCGTTAGATTATATTGTACGAAGTGCGTACTTTTCTATTCTCTTGTTTTCAAAAGTCGATTTCATTTAAATACGTGGATTTTATACCTTTTACCGTTTACCGTAAGATAATATCAGTTCTACTTTAAGCATTTTCTACAGCGTATCATTTTAAATCAAAATAAAGCTAAATCAATTTTCTTTCAAGTATTCTCAAAGCATAGTTAGATAGATAGATAGTTCGAAACGTATTTTCTTTTAAATATTGCATCGTTATATTTTTATCGATATTCATGTTGAGCGTTTAAAGTGTTATTTCAGAGTATAGGAACGTGATTAACAATACTTTTAAAACGAAAATAATAAGATTTGTGTTTCTTCATTTAGAAATCTGACTCTATCTTACTATATACCTACTCTCTAAAGTTGAATTAGTGAAAAAACCACTAAAGATTAGTTAAAATTGCTCCACCGAAAATTAGTGAATATTTACTAATGAAATAGTAAATATTCACTAATTCGTAGTGGAAGTATATGGATATATCTACTAATTAAATAAGAAGAGTTTCACTATTTCAAATAGTGAATATTTCACTAAAAATTAGTGAATATTCACTATTTCATCAATGAATATTCACTAATGTTTCGGTGGAGCAATTTTAACTA
>JAYJLV010030483.1:0-29770 GCA_036873485.1 Torymus texanus | reverse complement strand
TGACCTTGAACTTCTTCAGAAATACTATCTGAGAAAATATGCAGCCGTCCCGGGACTTAATTGACACCCTGTATATCGAGAACAAGAAATTAGTAGAAATGACCAAACTGTCAAAAGTAACCTGGAGTCAGACCTGAAAACCTAAAACTTTTTAGCACTTTTTACTAAAAGTTTTATAAGTTTAGGAATAAAAAATGCCAAAAAAAATTTGGATTGTTAGGTCTCTTCGATAACAAACGGCGGAATTCTTCTAAAACCATGGTCTACGTTATACACAGTAGCAACTTCTACATACATAAAGTCGTCGGTGGGGTTACACACACACACACATATATATACCTATACCTACACTCACCAAGCATCTATACATTCTCCTACTTCGGAAATTCATTTGCGCATTATGTTACAAATCCAGTTCGCGAGTTTATTTGCATTACGTCGTGAATTCAGTTAGCAAGTTTATCCATCGGTATATATATACCGACTCGCGCAAGCGAACGAACGCGTACACGAGTACGAACTTGCAAATGCAGTTCGTAATTAGATGAGAACGGCAGTAGCAGCAGACGGTTGCTAGTTGCAGTTGTTGTTGTTGTTATTATTATTATATGCTGTATTATAATATATATTTTATGTATATCTACATTGTCGCGATGTCATTTCAGAAAATCAATGCGTATACATAAAATCTTTTCGAAACATTCGAAAATTTCGAGGTTATTTAACTTTCCCTTGTGTCTGTACATACGAGCGAATAATCCACACGCTACATATAGAGACGCCGATATCTCTCGTCGTATAGCAACCGCAACACCCTGAATTCCTTCGGACAACGAGGACAATGGAGAAACTGTATATATCGAGAGGTACGGCTCGAAGAATCAGCGAAGCGAACGCGTCGAAGGTGTGTGTATATCGAGGTACAAGAGGCTTCGTCAGCTGATTACATCCCGACGTATAGTGAAGGATTTTTGAATAGAGCTTACATGTACGGTCGCTCCTGTAGAAAAGTTTCGGGGTTCCTTTCAATGTGAAATCCCAATTATCTTATATTATAGGAAATAAAAGTACGTGTAGAATCAATTATAGCTTTATCTACCAGGAATTATACGTATGTATAGATTGAGAAAATGCAGGTTCCACTTGATGCCCTTCGGCTGGTATATGTAGCAGTAGACTACAACAACTGCTGACACACCGCGTCACGTACTTACACGCAGACACGCGCTGCAAGTATACGCTTTACTTACTTAGCCGAGTTAGACCAAGTCAAAGTTCACTTAACAGATGTACGTACATCTTAGGCATTCCCTACGAAGTGTATATGTTTCATTAATTCGAACACCAAGCATCATCTCTCTGGTTACACTGTATATACTTTTGTCAGTGTTCAAAATATGAGTTATTTATCATTATTTATTTCTTCTCTTTTTTACATTTTTCAAATTTGCAGAGGTGGTATTAAAGTATGTTCTCGTAACTTACGAAAAGGATCAAACCGCGAAGCTTGTAGTCAATCACGCCCGAAGAAAGAACTCACCTGCAACAGAAAGGGAAGAAATAAGCCAATATAACAATCATTCATCTCTTACTATACTTTCCGCTGAAAGCATAAATTATTATCAAAGCTCCAACCTTGTTCAATATTCATCCTTACTCACTTAGTTCCTTTTTTTCCTTACTCAGTCATTCTAACAAAGGGAATCCATCAAAGACTTGATCTCGCGCATGCTTATGCACTTGCGAAATTCATAGCGACAAGAAACTCTCACGAAGTTACGCCCATGAGATAATTAACTTCACTATCGCGTGTAGAAAGCTCGTGAATTCGCTAAGTTCTGAGCTGGTCAAAGGGATGAATTTGGTGTGCGATTCTATACAGTAGAGATGGAAGAGGTTGTAGATGTGCAGAGGGATTGGTATAATCTTCGCTATTGTGCGAGAGGATCGTGTGTTTCTTAAGAGCGTGTGGTGTAAGTGAAAATTCGTGGGTCTTCAAGTACAGGATTATTAATTTACCTATAATCTTGATGTCATTAACCTCCATTTCGCATATTATAGTATATAATAAAGCAGTAACCCGATTACCACCTCCCGCTTGTGTAGTAGTAATTTTTTTCCAAAAGACTGTACTGCACTTACTTTCATCCCTTTGCTTTGTGTATATATACATATACTACACTACATAGAGAGAGAGAAAAATCAATCGCCTCATGTCGCGAGCCAATCAACCGCTATAGTCGCTCGTGAGACGAAACGGGTTAACAACGCTTGGCTGCTTGACATACAAAAACTCATTAGCGCTGGTCGTACATCGACCTTTTGTCTCTTTTAACGAATGAAATTTTTCTTCTACCGCCACTGCACGATAATCAAGAGCGTATTTACGTATTTACCAGCGAGACCGCGAACAATGGACGTGAGTAGTACCGAGAAGACGCATGTGTGTATAGGGAGGAGAGAAAAATAAGGGGAGAGAGGAAGAAGAATCGATCGTAGACACACACGTGCGCGCGCGCAAGAGAGAAAGAGTTGGTTGATGGAAGAGGGTGAGGCTGGGATAAGCGAGCGTCATGATGATTCGATGAGGTTTTTCGTTGTGCTGTTTCGTTAAACAGTTGTCAAAGCCAGCTGTCACCGGTTCTATATAAGAGTATGAATATAACTAGAGGAATAGGGTGAATTATTGATAACGTTGATTATGTGCTTATGTAGTTGTATAATTTCAATTTAGTATGTAAATACCATTAAGTTATATAAATATATACGTATGTTTTGGTTTAAGCATTTCAACGATGTTGGGACGCGTTTAATTATCATTTTTTTTTTTAAACTATAATTAAACAATGCATCTGGATTCATAGTGCGATTAGAGAGTGGATATAATGGTTTCAAAGGTAACTAATATCCCTGACCGCTAATCAATTCTCCGCTTTAGACACAATAACGTATGCATTGTTATCAAATAATTGCCAATATCTAATTACCAATGCTATATCCTCTCTATACACATCAGGCAGAAAATCAGCCGAGCAAACCGTTATAATACCTTAAAACCGCTTATATACATAATTCCATTCGCTTAGTTCTCTTAGTTATTACGTTTTGTCTTATAAAAACAGTCACTGAGGATAGAGGTGCTCATATACAGCATTGATATTGCAAAAATTACGATAAAAAAAATTTATGATGGAAATCATTGAATAGACTATACAAAGTACTGTAAAGGTCATGAAAAAATTCGGGTGTAAAAATAAGAAGGCGGCGAATACGATGTTGGAAATAATGCAACTTGCACAAGGTATTATACATATATATCTTTAAAATTAATCTTGCTCATTGTATTAAAGATTATACCAAATTATTTCTAATATACCATAACATTATATATATTCCTGTTTTTTTAAAAGTTGAAAAAACCGTTAAATGTAGAAACTTTAAAGACAAATATTTCAATTTTCAGTAGTACAACTTATATTCAGTCGGCCAGCAATGCACAAAGAGTTACTAAACTAATCCTTCCCAAGTTAATTTTCAAAAAACATCGTCTTCTTGTATACTATCAATAGTTTGAATATTACAAAATGCTTTTCTATCATTATATACTCTTGGTTGGAAGAGATTTTTGATTTGAAAAAATGGAAGAGATTCAGTGAGTCGAGGGGGCGCAATAAGGCTGTCTTGTCAATTATGCAACGCGAGGGCGAGCGCTGAATGATTAACGCGACTCGTCGCTCGTAAATTAATCAGACCGATTGCTCGTCGCCGTCGTCCTCTCTCTCACCCTCTCTCTCTCTCTCGCTCTCTCTCGGTACATAAATTATATAAACGCGCTCGAGAGTGTACATAGAGAGGATTGTACAAAGAATGGGAACGCGCGCAGTGTTGAGGGAAAACACGAGGAACAGCACGTCGAGGTGAAAGAAGCGAGATGAGAGGAAATAGAGATGAAGAAGAAGAAGAAGGGGAAAATCGATCGCACAAGGTGGCGGGAAAATTAAGCGTCAAAGGGAGGAGAAAGAGAGGGAGAGGAGAGAAAGTGAGCGAGAGAAGAATGACACGAGGGGAAAAGGAAAATGAAAAAAAGTCGGAAAGAAAGTGGAAACAGAGGAGAATGAGGAGAGGTACAGTATGGAACGGAAGGAAAAAGTAGAAAGAGAAACGCATGTAGCGGACAAAAGGAAATCGTAAAACAAGGAGGGCGACGAGACCGTCGTACAGTACACCGCAAGAAAATCAAGTCGCGGAAATAGACGGTAGACGGTTTCACATATATGTATATATACTGTACCGTAGGAAAATATTTAGCCACAGTCGCGAAGGTAAACAGTTTCTCTTACCACAGCACTGCACGCGCTCAACTGTAATTAATTTTCGTAATTGCTTTTCGATTGTCCCCTAGACGCTCACGCAAGCAGTATTAATGTCGCGTGGATTTGCATATAGCCATCGGACGCTATGCTACCATGAATTTAATCGCCTCAGGGGGTACAGAAGAACGGAGTAAGAAATGAGATGGTGGTATATAGGTGTAGAGCTATTTCTTTTCGATTACGTGAATCAAGCCTTGCGCGGTTTTATTCCATTTGTATAGCTGGGGAATTTTTCAATGAAATGGTACGATAATTATTGTATATAGCTATAAATAAATGTTTAATATATCTTTGGTTTTGTATATATAATTGAATATATAGCGTTAAATTTTCATGCATTTGAAATATGTAAAATGTAATAATTTGAGGAATCTGATAACTACGCGTATGCAACATTTATTATACCACTAATTATATACTCTAGCTTGAATAAACAAAAAGCTTCAGCAGCTCGTGAAACGTGTGCTATACTTAGTTCGAAATACCGTTGAATATGCATTATATACATAAAACGAAGCGAGTGAGCTTACGAATTTGTCGAAATTGAAACTTAACCGGGATATAACCGTTATTTCGGAATTGATCAAAAGCAATCGTGCGAGATAAAATATACAAAAGGTTATAAATTAATTTTACTTTATATCTTCGGTTATAGGGTCGCAGTCTATATTTATATTCAGGTCTACTAGCATATCTCTACGTAATAATTTCATGAAAAATCTATAGTACAATTGTAATTTACGTACATACAAAACCATTGTTCCTAAAATAATACTTGAACCATCGATAGTATATATACATATATAGAACGTCGTCACATACGGTATGCACATATATACACACATACCAACACTCGCGTCGCTAATTCGCACCCTCGCAATGCCAGGACAATGGTCCGGAAAAATGCACAGAGGACAATAGGAGAAAGAGAGAACATGTAGAAGGAGAGACGAAGGGCGACGGCGACGGTATAACGGCGACAGCGGAAACGAAGGGCAAAATTGCGAGAGAGAGGGAGATTGCGACGACGAATTAGTCGCGCGAAGGCGAGAGGGGGATATGAGTCGCGACATGGGCGGACGGAAACGTGTTGAGAGAAGGAGAGGGAGGGCTTGAAGCGTGCCGGAACAACGTTTTGGTGGGTTGTCTATGTGTATGTTCACACGTATATGTCTGGGTATGCTGTGCAATATATATATATGTGTACCTAAGGTTTTCGAATAATTCTTAATATGGAGTTAGAAAAATCGTGTTGTTTGCGGGTATAGTTGAATGAAAACGTCCAAGATGTATGTTGTAAGTTACATGATTGTATCTTATTATTAGTATACTACTTTCTAAAGTTGAATTATTGAAAAAAAAAACTACTGAAGATTAATTGAAATTTCTCCACTGAAACATTAGTGAAATTCGATAATAAATTAGTGAATATATTCATGAATTCTTAGTAGAAATTTATGGAAATATTTACTATTTAAAAAAAGTGGAACTGCATTATTTTAAATAGTGAATATTTCCATATTTTTATATATTCATCTCTAATGTTTCGGAGGAGCAATATTAACTAATCTTTAGTGGATTTTTTTCCTAATTCAGCTTTAAAGAGAATATTATACTAAATATTATCACAGAGAAAAGTTTCTTACATAATTCTATGTTGTTGACGCGTATAAAACTTGTGTGTGAACCCCAGATCTCATTTTCAACTCTACATCTATATATATATATATTTATATACACACACACACACACACACATACACACCAGTAAAAGAAAGCTTCCTGCTCCAAGTATAATTCCAACGATTAATTTCACTGATACTATATATGTATATATAACAATTGCCAAACGTATATATATGTATCCACATGAATAGTGGGGCTATTTGACGGAAGAATTACGCGAGGCGCGTGGTGCAGCGGCAGCGCAGCCTGACAAACGATGTTTGCTCCGCGGTTCAGCGACCCGCGGAAAAGAAGACACAGAGAGAGAGAGAAAGAGAGAGAGAGAGAGAGAGAGAGGGACGGTAACCATGGCCGCGCGAGCGGATGGCTAATTACTTCATTAGCCGTGTACTACGCTGCCGTGATTTTCTCGCGCCCGAGCGCGTTTAGCTCGTACAGTATACTGGCTAATTGGTAGTTTTTCGTGTATTTATATATATATACGTATGTGGTTCTTGTGTTCATGAGGAATGACCAGTGAATGCAAAATGTATGTATTTGATTTGGCTGATTCTAATTGATATAATCAGTGTAGAAAGTGGTTTTCGTTCGTTATACTGACCGAACGTGAATTAAAAATTTCAACGTCGCCGTTCGCTATAAGTATTATACATACATATGTGCAATGCTTATAAGGTATTTCCAATCGTTATCTTATACACTTATGTTAATCGATCAGCACAAAACTATAAGCGTGCGGGGTCATAACCTAGACACTTTGGAAAGTTCAAAACACATTCCACGTCTCAGTCCACGAAAATATCCTTCCACCCTCTCTCTCTCTCTCTTGCTCTCCGCACTCTCGTAAATTAGCTTGCTACATCTGCACTCTATCGATCGTTTTCCCTGCACTGTACCGTGCCATACGTCGCGAGCCAAACGTGCAATTCTTTCTCGCTCTCTCTCTCTCAGAAATTCAAAGACGTGAAATTCATGAGCTTTCCTCACTCTTCCATCCTACCCTCCCTCCTCTTGTTGTTCTTCCGGTCCGCACCTTCTTCTCCTTCTCCTTCTACTTCGTGCAAAAATCTCCCTTTGTCATTTTCCTTCGGCCCTTCTTTTTCCGAACGCACTGGGCGACCGACGACGCTCCTTTTGTGCGACTGCAGCAGAAGCAGCCACAGCAGCAGCGGTGCCTCTTTCATTTTCCTCCGGCGCTTTTGTCGCGCGTGGAAAGAGGAAGGGAGGCACTTCCGTTTCCTCTCGTCGTCGGTCTGAGAAAGACGTTCGCTCGCTCGCTCGCTCGCTCGCGCTTGCGAGGGGGTTAACTTTGTCACGGGAAATGTAGAGGAGGTGGGTATTTCGATTTCAGGGTAGATGAATATATGTATATGTATGTATATACGTGAGTAAGATGGGGTTTTAGCAAAGACGATGACGACGGCGCTTTACTGTACTTTTTTTTCTACGAGGTGAGTATATATGTATATAATGCTTTTTACGAGGGAGTATATATTTTATCTTCAGCGGTATATACTTTTGTCGGGCTGGGATCTCAAAGGAATCGATGGTAATGATGTGTCATTATTCACCGAGAATTATTGGCTGAAGGTTATAGGCTATGGAATAATTGGCTGCGGTTGGATGGAGAGCTTTATCTTGAATGGATAAACGATGATTTAAGAATGATAGTCGGGGGGTTATTGGGATTAATTTTCGTTAACGGATTTCTTCAATGAATTCTTGAGATTAAAAGAATGACTAGAACATCGTTAACCAAAAAAATCGATACCTATACCTAATTTGATGTTTAGAAAAAAGCATATATGAACTCGCGTTTTCGTAAATCCACGTGGGACTGTATAGCACACGATGCAAATTTGACGCTCGAACTATAGTACAACACACGTTGGCGCCTCACGGGAGACATCCGAATTCGCGACACGAGCAATTTCCCCTCTGCTACGGAAAATTTCACCTCCGTATAGCAAGAGCATTAATAATTAACGTCACGTGAGTGTATTGTATATGTAAAAGCGATTCCGAGTGCGTTTAAGTACATTAGGCAAGCATAGATGTTTGTTTGCGAGAAGATCGAAGGTGGAGTTAGTCTATTGTTCGATAAACGTTATGTTTGGTTGTGAAAATTTTAGGATAGACGAAGAGAATTAATTTGTAGAGGGGAAAAGTAAACCTTATTTTTTTTAATGGTACAATACAATGGTAAAATGGTATAGTATTTGTTTTATAAAAGAAGATATTACTATAAAAAAAAGTTATAGAAGAGCTTAGAACATTTTATAAAAGCAATTTTGTGCGAAATTGGCTTTCTAAAAGTTTCATAAAACGTAATGAAAAATTTTTTTTCATAGAGACATATTCACGATATATATATATCGTATATATAAATGTTTTTCTGCTTTGTATAATAATCATTTATTATTTAACCACTTAAAAATAAAATTTTCACTATAACTCTTCCCACGTCTATATACTTTTATCCCTCCAAAATATTCACTCACAAGAATCAAGTTAAAATCCTCCGTCCCCAAAAATATCCAATTCCACACACATCCACTCCTTCCCCCAAAAAAAAAACCCCTAACCTCATATCCACACCCATTACCAAAAAATCGAACCTTATATCCTGCGCATCTCACGCTCTCATACATACAAACGCCGTCGCGCCTCAGGCTGTAAGCAATTTTTCTCTCGCTAACGTGAACGCGAGGGGTTAAAGAAAAACCGGGCCGCCGTAAGCGTATATAGCACTATATACATAGGACGCGACGTCGACGCGCGGCTGACGTATCGGAGAATTGAAGAAGGCGCATGGCGCGACGGTAAAATGGGTCGAAAATTTCCGCACGCGCACGTCGAGCTTTTAGTGGCGCCTGATGTTTCGCGAATTTTCACAGACGAAGGGGAAAGGGAAACTAGAGCAACGAGGTTTTTACTCTCCGAGAACTTCGACGCTTTGATTCGACTACTGTATATATATGGGTATTTTTAAAATATAGGAAGATATGAAACCAGGAAAATGATGATTTCACGGTACAATTATATAACGAGATTGTCGTAATGGACAGCAAACCACTTGAAATATATATTCTACCTCGGCGAATCATCATTTTCCAGAACGTTAGTTATGCGCGTGTCGATTGAAAATAATACCTTATTGGATATTTCGATTATTGTCATTCACTCTATCGCCCGTGTGTTGCGGATTATTTCGCGATTGTCGTGTTATACAGTGATGGTGGTACTCCTGGTACCCGCGTTTAGCGACCTAATTTTAACGGCCGATGAAGGTAAAATGAAATTTGGTGTGTATATATAAATTCGATGATTTCAAAATAATGATTCCATTATGTGACTATATTTTATATATAGTTTATATATATTATAATCATGTTATCGTGATATAAAGAAGTTATACGTTTGTGCATAAAAATTTACGTTCGCTGGTAGAAATATTAACCACGAATTACCTACTTTTTGGTGAACTTTAGCGCAGCTGCTGTATAAGAAGAATGTTCTGCTTTTATTCGACGCAATCATATGTGTAATAAATTTAGAGTAAATTTTGGCATTTACATTTAACAACATTGACTTGAATTTTCATTATTAGTAATACTTTTAGGGAAATATTACATTATTTTAATGTAAACTACTGATTATTATTAAAAATAATTCCATTCGATACCCTAATCGTTAATTTTCTACCAGAACAGATATAAAAATAAACCCCTTATAGTCTACCACTAACCCCTTATACAACAACCCACCTACAACAAAAAAAGGCTGCATTAATCTCCCCCACAATTCGCCATTCTCCACCAAGATTCCCTCCATTATTCCCTCAGCACATCGTCGTATATAATCATCCACTTCGTATGTACCGCACGGGTACTTCACCTGCAGCTCTCTCTCTCTCTCTCTCTCTCTTCCTCCTTTATACACGCGAGATCGAATGGATTACACTACCGTCGCCCCCTTTGAGGCCCTTTTCAAGACCCTTCGTCGACGACTATACGTCTTTTGAGCTCGCACATGCGGAGGAAGTTTGATGGAGTTGATCGGCGTGCAGATGAGGTCTGCGTGTAGTGGAACGCGAATTGAGAAGAGAGAGAGAGAGAGAGAGAGAGAGAGAGAGAGAGAGTAAAGTGGAGAAGTATTCGATAGTAGGGGGAAGAAGAGAAGGCGATAGTTTAGGGGGTAATCTTCCAAAGGCGAATGATTAGGAATTAACGTACACTTTTTTTGGTTAAACAAAACTTTGGTAACATTACTGTAGAATAAATTCTTACACACGTCCGGTAAAAGAGAATAAAAATGATAACTGCTATATGTGTGGCTTTTGAAAACCAACCGCGAACAAAACTATCTCGACTATATATGCTAGGCCCCGCTTGAAAAAGTCCTTATATCTTATCTAAGCCCGACGTGCGATTCTCAAAGCGCTCTGCTACTGCAGTCGAGGAGAAGAACCTTCTCTCGGCCGTAGCTTTTTCCTTTCTCGAAAAGAACCTACCACTCTCTGTGTATATATACATATATATACGTCTACAGCATAACGCGAAAATCCCGGCGCCGTAGCCAATTTCTCTCTCTCCCTCTCTCTTGCTCTTAGAATTATATACACTCGCCGTTCTCTTGCGCATACTTATCGCCAGAAAGAGAGAGAGAGGAAAAGAGAGTCTTTTCCAGCACCGCGTTCTGCAATTTTTATCTTCCTTGCGTTCTAGCTTCTTCTTCTTCTTCTTCTTCTTCTTGTGGGCCTTGCTATACTACTACCGCTGGGAAAAATTCTTTAATTACGTATATAATGAGCTAAAGCTTCCGTGAACATTTTTTTTTTCAGCGCAGTGCTCGTGGTTTATCGCACGGATATGTATATATGTATATAAACTTGTATTTTTTTTTGAGACCGTTTGTAGAGATTAACTACGTGCTACGTTGCGAATGCTTTTTTCGGGGCTATGTATATATGTTTTACAACGAAGCTCCGAGCTCTTTAATTCAAACACTTCTCGCTTTCCCCTTTATAAATATCAAATATTATACCGCGCGTGAATAATGAAAAACTATACGCGCCGAGGAAGAAGATACTCCATCAACTCGTCACTTTAACTTATTCACGAGTACGTATAATATATATATATATATATATATATATATATATATAGTATGGAACCGTGAAATGGAGAAAAAAGGGGCACGTGAAATCAATCTTAGAAGGGCCCTGCGGATGATTAAAAATTTGCTAGTAGTATATATCGAGAAACACACATGCATAGTTATCATGAAAGGCGTCTTGTCATACACTCTTTTTTTGAATGTCAGCGTTGGAACTTTTTCAATCACCCCCTTATACTTTTTTTACACCGTAAAAGCCATCATATTTCCACTTCCTCTATTTCTCTCGTACCATTTTCGGAAATTCTCATAATCGGCCAATCGGTCTCTCTTTTCGCTCTACTTTTCCTACCACCCTGAGGGGCCAGCGACGTTTTCCAATATATAAACGCGATGCCTTTGCCATTCTGCTGTGTCTCTCTCTTTTTCCCTGCGGGTGAATATATATGCATGGACAGGCTGAGCAACGATTTGGAATATATTGTACAGCTGCGTTCAAAGAGAAAAGCAGGTGGCATGGACAGCAGTAGTGTCGAGAGGTGATGATTAAACAGACGGTTTGGTCGATGGTAATAGTACAGGGAGAATTTGATATATAAGAGGTGTTGGTGTATTGTGAGAGAACAATGTTATTGATTTTGCAGTTCTCTTTTTTTTATTATTCTCAAAGAACCATGGTTATGGAAAAATTGAAAGAAACCGTTTCAACATATATTTTTTCCTTGTAAATTATTATTTATCTATAAAAATATAAATGTTTTTGTCAGATGTTTATATTTGACAAGGTTGTTTCACGATTTCGGGATACAGAAAATGTGTATTATATATTTTATTGCTACCAATTTCACGTAGCTATAAACAAAGTGCTTTTGAAAATATAATATAGTTAAATTAATTATTATTTTTATGTCTCTGGAATTCACGCTAACGAAAATATTGTCACCGACACTGTACATCACATACATTGTATAATGAAGCAACAGGTAGACACATTATTGACGAACCGAAATATATAAAGTGTAGGACTTTTAATTTTACCGTTTTAATTAAGCATGGGCGTAGAAGTAGAAGAGCTATTGATGCGCGTTGACATTGATTTTCATCGATGTCAGGTTTATATTCGCGTATACACTACACAACACTCGTCAAAAGATTCTTCTCGTAAAACCATCAACATGACAAACTCCCGATACAAAAAGCCAACTCATTCTCTTTCTTTTCTTCCCTATATACACATACCATACCACTAAAAAATTCCACATAGTCTCGTCCCCTCCCCAACGTCACAAAATTCCACAAACATACATCACATATATACATATACATATCGATCGATATTTCCACACGCGTGCTATAAAAACTATTTCGATTGGCGTACCAATGGACTTAGTGCATTTCTCTTTCCACGAATCAATATATCAATACCAGAGAGTGAAAAACATCCCTTGTGTTAAGGTGGAACAATGCGCGTCGTTGTATTCGACGGTATATAGTAGCGGTGAACCTATACAATGCCGCTATGCGGAAGGGAAAGTCTTGACCCAGCCGAGTTAATAATCCCAAGCTCGCGTGTAATCTGCTCCCGTGACGTGCGTGCGTGTATGCTGCTGCTACTGTTCGTTATAGTATTATGTGTAATTGATTTATCCTCGGTTACCTTACGTTATTGGTTTCGAAAAGTTTGACGACTCTGTTGCTATATAGAACCAGGATTAAACTTTTTTTTCCAAAAATGAATATCGTTCAATAGTATATCGATATTTTTCATTAAAATTTCAAATTTTCATTATTATATTCGACTACACTCAGCTATAATATACTCGGTAAATGGATTCAATAGTCCAGCCCTTATCTCCCTCTCTCTATATCCTCGGCTCTATCAAAATTTTCAAAAGCTCGATAAAGGTAATAAAGCAGGCCGTCGATATAAAAGAGTGCCTCAGCGTCCTGAAAACCTTCCCCATCTTCTCTCCCTCTCTATATATCTATATTATCCTTTCCATCAAGATCAGCGAGTTAACGCGCGAGACATCAGCGTCTCGTAAATGACGCGAGGATGTATCGCGTGTTGAAAAAGGACGAGTAAGAGGGGAAAGGAAAAAAAAATTGTCTGATAAAACTCGCTCTCTTTATCTCAGTCGGGAAACGAGTGATAAAGACGCGAATTAGCGCTGGATGCAGTTTCAAGGAGGGAGAGGAAAAGCTCGGTCGTTGTTTCCCGTAATGGCGAGTATTATGGCCTGGGTAGAAGGAGGGATTCTTAAGTTTTGGAAGAAATCGAGCCGACAGGAGTAGAATAGTTATATATATACTCGTGTGTGTGTGTGTGTGTGTGTGTGTGTGTGTGTGTATATATATATATATATAGCTGTGTTGGAAATTGTTATAGGAGATCTCGTACAGTGGAACGAGGACGGTTGATAAGGAATGGTTATTGGGTTCTAGAGATGCTTGGAGAATAATATTTTTCGTCCCCAGTGAAAATACTTGGTATAGGTTGGATATACTGCGAAAGCTTTGGAGAAATCGAGAGCGCGGGTACGACTAAATGTGGTTTCCTTGCTCTTTTCGTGTGTGCTAAAACTTTTTTTCACCTTAAAATCTCGGATTGGTAAATATAGTGCAAATTAAGGTTGACTCATGTTTATTGCCGGTTTTTGATACTTGTTAATCCCACAACTGAATAAAGATAGGTCGTAGTTATGGCGGGTTCCTTTAATTTAACCGTACATTTGCCATCTAAAGTCAGGAAAAAGATACTACACTTTTAAATATTTTTGCAAGAGCTCGAAATAGGTCCATTTAACGTTGAGTCTGCCCTCAATGGTACCCGCTCGCCTAGTAATTATGTAAAGTGCAATTTAACTCTTTAAAAGTGGAAAATACCTGTCGGAAAGGTATTTAAATTTTCGTAAGTGGATTCGATATGAAATAACTTATTCTTTGTTCTTGGACAATTTTCTTAGTACCGCTATAATTATCATTGAATCAATGAATGTTTGTCTACATGTATATATTTAAAAATAAGAATCTCTTACACTTTTTGTACTTCTGGTGATGATTCACTTTTTAATGCTTTATTCATACGTTATTAGATGTACATTTATACATATAGATTTAAAAAAAATCAAAATCACTTTGTCATTTATACTCTTCTAATACGAAATCATGTTTTGCTGCTTTCGTATCACTTATTTATTTTCGCATTACCATCAAATCTCATAAATTACAGAAAAATAAAAAAGATTCCAAGTTTTAAATATATGAGACGGCGTTCGGATAGATTTACAACTATTTTGTAGTATTATCATCCAATCACGACGTTGCAAATGTGTCGGTCATTGCTATGGTTATAAAGCTGACAAGTGTAAAATTTCACGTTGTACACATATCTTATTTTATGGATTTTTCCAACATCTCTTCACCCTTAAATTGTAAACTGAAATGTATTTTCGAAATTAACCTAATTTTTTTGTACCTAAAATTTTTTGAAGCTGCATTTTTATACCACTTATAAAATATGCAATAATCTCCCCAGAAAGTCTGCTTCAACTCTTCGTTTCTTCATTTTCTCTTCTGAATTATTTGTTAACGCTGACCGACGAAGAATAATGAGATTCAAGGATCATGATAATTTCGGATGCAATTAATGTAATGAAGCTCGTTCGTCAGACTGAAAAAAAATGACCGTAAAGTGTCATTTATACCAGCGCATTGTTACATAAACGACAAGACTATCATAGTTACTGATTATTTTGAGCATAAGTCAATGAATTAATTAATTGCAAATCAGTAATTCACCTTAAACATAATCTCATTTATAATCATGAATTAACTTAGTACGCCGAACAATAAATTTATAGTAATACCGTTAACAACGTATAACAACATTGCTAACAATAGGCAGGAGAGAAGCAGGCCATAGGAAGTAGTGCATAAAATATCGCATAATAATTGAATGAATATTTGGGCAGATGTCAACGAATAAACAGAATCAAAAGTCAGGGTTGAAATTAACATTTACACTTTGCGCAAATGTAGGTCGTGCACTAAAGCTTAATTCCCGCATTATTATTTAGAATTCGACTGGCCCTTTGGTATTAATTATATGATATGATGCAGTATTAAATTAATGAACATAATAACGGAAACATGCATATTGATAGCTGTAATTCCCATTATTATTATAGTATATCTGATAGGCTGTTGACTAGAATATTAAATCTCTCAAAATCTATTATTAAAATCCCAAGTTGAAATATTTTATTTTAACATTCTAAGAACGTCAAAAAAAAAAAAAAAAAAAAAAATCATTGCTTTCCAGTTCAATAGATATAACTGCGTCCCATCGATCGGTAAAAAAGTATCGGACTGATCGGCTTATGATATTCATCCAATTAGAAATATCGTTGCATTTGACTGGCAGTTTAATCTACCAATGGTCAAAGTTTCTCGCGGCTGAAAATAAACAGCATCAAAACAAAACAAATTCAAAACTGTCACTTCCAGGTTTATTCCAGACCAACTAACTTGAAAACATCGGAACAACCTTAAACAATCGTTTCGAAAAATAATAATAAAAAATAACTTTTCCTCCCTTTGCGTACTCATCAATCATCCTCTCTGTTTCTCTCATACACACATATAGACACTGCTCAAATTACTTCCATCCGGCGTTGCGAACCTAATTTTCCTCCTTTCTCGCCCCCCCCTTGCTTGAAAAATCGCGTAGTGCTCACCACTACGGGATAGGAATTTTTTTTTTCCTCCTCTTTCCCTCGGCTTGCTCTCAGTGGCCTCAAAGAGGGAGAGAAAGAGAGAGAGGAAAAGGAGGACGCGCGCGCGCACGGACCGGTGAAAATCAATATGCGAAAGATGAGCATCGGGGGCAATGCCGCACGCGAGCGCGCGCGCGCAGCCTCTCACTCGCTCGCTCGCTTGCTGCTGCTGCTGCTGCTGCTGCTGCTCTCGGGGGGCTTTGACCCCCTTCATACTCGAGCGATGCAGTAATCAGGGTAAATACGGATGATGTTTTTTCGTGCTTTAGTTACTATATGGGATTTCTGAATTTATATGACCGAGGGTTGTGCGGAATGAAGTGCTTTTTGAGAATTTCAATTTCAGGTGTAGGTTATATAGAGCGTTTTTTGAGGTTATGTGAACGTGTGATTTGAATATTTCTAGAAAATTTCTGATTTTTCGTGGTAAAGAAATTTGTACGTGTTTTTAATTCATAATAATAGATATATATTGTTAAGAACTATATATATATATATATATAAATCAACAACATTGAATTATATTTGATAAAATAAACACTTACTCGTAACCCCATATTCACATCCTTTACAAACGAAATATTTTGCTAATGGAATTCATTCGATATTCCATCTCAGTCCTTTCAATTTCAATGTGTGAAAATCGTGCGAGGATTTAAAGAATGCATATATATATATATATTCAGAACGATTCGGTTTGAATTAATTCGGTCGAAAAAGTTTAATTTCAAAAAGAATTTTATGAATTTCAAGCAAGCGATTTAAACTCGCGCGCGAATTGTATTATTATATTATAATCGGATTGCGTATTTCGAAAGCGAAACTACCCGTTAATATAATTTTTTTTCGTATTAATATTCGCAACGACGATATACACTTTTTAAAACGACCTTTTAAAGTAAATTTCTCTCTCAAAAAAAAAAAAAATTTATTTTTCGTTATTCCTTTGCTACAACATATTATACACGCGCCTACATAATCCATTACACCACCGTTATATACCAAACAATCACATACTGCTGCTACTCGACAACGGTGATTTTTCACCCACACGCGCATATAGCACTTACACAACTGCTCGCCTGCGACATGCTGGGAAACGATTCGCGTTATACAAAAGCTCTCTTTCTCTCAGCACTTACCGCTGTGCACATCTTTTCAGAGACGCCGAGCAACTCGCCATTGTCAGGCGACGAGATATAATCGTCTGTTACCCTGCGGGTCCTCAATTATTATATCCTCTTTCAAGTGTATACGTATATATACGCGTTGGCCACTTACCATCGCGCTATTGTGATTTAAATTGCTCTATACTACGCGTATATATACGCACATGACACACAGGGTAAAGGTGAAATTTCGCGGTTACGCGAGCACGCGACTATACACCGTGTATGTATGTATGTATGTATATATATGTAGTATATAGTTTACGGTCACGATGAAGGTGGTTGATGGGGTCGAGGTTGCTTGTGGCTTCGCTTCGCGGCTGATGAGGTTTCGGTCTGGTTATTGAAAATGGGTATTGTTGCGTTCCATCGCTATGTTGCTGCTCTCTTCATCGTTAATCGTTAATTTGAGAGATAAGATTGAGTGAACCGTTCAGTAATTGTGAGAGCTTTTGCATATATATTTATATATGTGTGTGTGTATATACGTATACGAACTGATAAGGATTCACAGTGAATTAATAATCGAAGTGGATTGCATTAGATTGAATAATTTAATGTATTGTTATTGGTGTAGAGAGTAAAATTCATACGAATTCTCCATTGTATATTATATATGTGTAATCCAATTTGCAACAATCGCATCCATAATATATTACATTTATCATAAAATATTCATAATAATCATTGGTCGAATAATCATGCTGAAATAAATTCCGAAGAAAAAAAAGCAGCAACTCAATCGCTTTACCTCCCGACCGTACCAGACAGAAACTTTATTTTTTCGTGTATATATATATATACACACACACACACACACACACACACACACACACACACACACACACGCACGTACACAATTACTTTTATAATTCACGAAAAAAAATCAACGGAATCTTATAGTCTCCCTGTTTTTTTTTTTGGTCTCGCATCGAGCGAAATCGACGTACGAAGGGACGAGAGAAAAAGAAAAAAACTGAGTCTGAGACTAGGCATGTACACCCGTGATTGGTTGGCACTTTCACGCCGTGGGAACTCGGGCCGAAAGTTAAAATATATCGAGGGTCGAAGTAGACGAGCGTAGGTGGATAAGTAGCGTATCTTTTTTTTCATTTCAACAGACATAAACAAAGGTAAAGCGGGGACCGTCGTGTGTAATAGAAAATATCTTTGGTGATTATATACGTAAGTAACGATATTTAATTTATCCGCTTTTAAAATAATGATTATATACCAGCATAATTTTTGAGGTATATACACTTGTCAAACTGCATTATATACCCGCAAAACGACGCGAAAATTCAGTATCGTACCAAACCTGCCTCATTATATGTGTGGGAGGAAGAGAGACAGAGAGAGAGAGAGAGAGAGAGAGAGAGAACAGAGAGGACAAACGCTATGGCAAACAACATCGACATTGGCATATATACGTGCGCGTAGCGCGCACAAAACACGTCGAAGAAATAACTCACGCGTGCATGCGTATGTGTACGTATACACATACTATACACGTCACTCTCACAACGCGCGGCTGATATTCAAATTTAACCGCGGCGGTGTATTTATGCGCTGTATTTACGTCGCGCGCACGTACCGTTAACCGTATACACATACACATACGCATATGTAGAAGTGATGGATAGCGTCCCTCCAGGGGCTTTCAATGCACCCGACAGTTCGCTTGTTTGGGGCAATAATTTTGCGAATAAGCATGAATAGCAACAGCAGAAACAGCAGTAATAGGGATCGATCGATCGTCTTAAAGGTGACTTTTATAAGACATTGTCGGGGAGAGAAAGAGGGAGGCATTAGCGAGAGAGTTTTGAGTTTCGAAAATTCCAGGAGAGTTACGTCGCGCGGGATTTGAGTTTCATATAAGGGGGAAGAAGACGAAGAAGAAGAAGCGCGAGTGAATTATTGAACCAAGGGAGGCTGGGCGAAGGAGGTTTAATGGATGGTAAATAGAGGAGCTTTTGTGTTGTTAGATTTTCAGGGTTCGCCCTGGTCCTTGCGACGTCTCGGGGTAGGCACAAGAATGTGTTTGAGCAGTGAGAAAGAGTAAGTAGTGCGACAGGATTTATAGAATAGTAGAGTGGTAGATACTTTTATCCGTATATATAAGAACAGTTGTGCTGAGAAATGGCCAAAAAAATATGTTGTAAAAATGAAGTTAAAATGGTTTTTTATTAAGGTACCAGGTCGGAGATTCTTTCGAGTATAAATAGAAGATATTTGTTAACACGGTGAATCTGGTGGCAAGCTTTTTGCAAGCTCGAAAAAAATGATAATCTTCAAACATAAAACCAGAAGTGTCGCACTTGTATTAAATAAAAATAATATAAAATAAAACTAGAGAATGCGAGCTTTGTTTATTAGATGAAAAAATATCTTTTATCTTATGTTAGATCTTTCAAAATGTTATATTAAAGTTAAATACACCACTAGAGTTTTTGAAAATACGTCATACAATGTATAATGGGGGAAAAAACAGTTCAACAGCATATTTTCACAGTATTATATATTCAGTAAAAAAACAAACGAAAGCTATTCCCATTCTCTAATTTTATTTTGAAATGTATGTGAATCTCTCTCTGACAACATAATTTATGTTCAAAGAAGACGATTTTTCACCATTTTTTCGAAATGAAGTTTATTGCTCTTAAAAAAAGCTCACCACCAGATTTACCGCGTTCCCGATTTTTACTACTCCCAAAAAACCTTATCTAGTAGGCACATCATCTTAATAAATTCTTTTTCTTTATATATATACAATATATTCACCAAAACCACAATATTTTTCCTTATACTCGCCACGTGACTCATCATCATCATTCTTTCTCGTCGTATCCCATAATTGCATATTTTAATACTCTCGACCCACATTCTCCTCCTCCTCAGCAATGCAGTGTACGCCACTCGCTCGCTTCTCATATAAAAAACTTCCCCATCAAGAATCACTCCTGTGTCAGAACGAAGAAGAAAAAAAAGAAGAAGAGCAAAGACAATCGCGAGTCATTCATATCCCTTCGTCCCTTACACACACATATACACACGTAGCTAACATAACATCATAATCGCTTATCGGGAGACGATAAGCCTTGCGTCGTTACATGCATCTTTCATACGATAGACGAGGGAGTCACACACGTATGTGTGTATATATATCTGTATATGTATGGGTTTGAGAAGGCAAAGGGGATTCGAAGGGACTCGAGATGTATGTAATTGCGATGGGCGATACGTCGATGACGAGCGATCGCCTGCGGGTAGCTATGGGGTTAGGATATAAATGATTTTTCGCCCGATGAGGTGTGACACATACAAGGTTAAAGTGTTAAATAATAAAGTAATGGCAATGATAGACTTTTGGTAGAGAGGAATAAAAAAAAGTTCAATACCAAATGTTTGATTTATCAATTTACCTTGACTCAATAGAAAATTGATAAACTCTAATAAAATTATCCGACAGAATGGAAAAGACGTGGCTTTCAATTCTTGTAATCTCATAGTTATATCGATTCGGATTGTTCTCCCCTCGTCTCCCCACGAGTTACTACTTCTTTTACTTGTTTTTTTTGCACTGACAAAGTGTATAAGAACCACGTTCAATGGATTTTCGGCTTAATCGGATGATGTATACATTTGGGTCGCGTATATATACGTACGTATACGCGAGGATTGGAAGAAAATTTATGACAATGGATTCTCAAGATATCGTATATGTAACATTAGCGGAATTATGGTTGGTATGATCAGTAGTGAGTATCGGCTTAACGTCAGACGAACGCGTTCGAAAAATCCTGTAGAATCAAAAAGTACAGACTGCGATGTTGGAAAAATGATAATAATCGTATTCGAATGTATAATAAATTTAATATGTGTTTGGAAAGTATAATGAATCTCGATATGGTCGAAAGAAAATTTCACAGTATATATAAACGCGTATAGTAACCGAACGATTGAATAATTGAGGTAGGTATACTCCAAATTAACATAAACGTATTAACGCGCATTAATTAACTAACAATATATCTCAAAGCTATACATTTGAATAATTCCATCTAAATTGATATGCAATTATTATAACTTCATCAATATATAATATAATTCCGCTCGTAAAAGAGCTTAATTCAATCTATATCCGTATATACCTATATATGTATGCCTTATTCGTAGTCTGATTATTAAGTTATATAATCCAGTTGTCGTCAGCACTTAGACACCTTCACCTATCATTACCCGATCATCTTTATAGATCAATCTATATAAATATTTTCCGGATAAAACCCCGAAGGACCCCAATCTATCCATAAATAAATCTACGTCGTTCCACAAACACAATTCCCTCGAAATCTCTCCCCTTCTCGATGTCACTTTTTTCTCTCTCTCTCTCTCTCTCTCTCTCTCTATTCCTACAACCTCGACGTCACCTGACCAGGTCACCCACCTTACTCTGTGTGTCTGGAATAAAAAAAATCAACCTCGATGCAGCGCCCTATTAAGCTCGCGTCTATTACCGTACCCTATCCACATACACACACACCAACGGCGACTTATTAATACATCACCGTTGGAAAGTATAATACAGGAGCGTGATTTATCGCGAATTAAAAATGAATCGACCGCGCCTTCGTTCTTTCTATGTGACGTGGTTAGTTGTATAGTAAAGGTGTGTATAATCCGATCCGCCCAGTCTGAAAGCTACGCCAATTCGATCTTGATAAGTCGTTGCTATACCGCTGACGCGGTAAACGGGTATTTCGCCTATGTATATATATATATTATTAGCTGACACGCGCGTGTTCCACATTATACGCCCGCGTATACGAGAAGAGGTGACCGTTTCAGGGTAGCTAATAACGCGGTCGCGAAAGACCGTCGCTTGCTGACGGGTAATGGAATAGGATATTATCTGCACGCGGATTAATTAATTAATCTAACATTTCTACGTCTGGCATGTATTTATCTTTGTACTCGTTTAGCAAAGGTTCGTTCTTTACGTATGTGTGTCGAATTCGCAGTATATTGTTGTTTATTTTATATGCGGCCCTACTGTGAGTATAGTCGAAAAAATCCTTTTTTCCCTTCTCCAACAGATGTGTGTGTGTGTGTATATATATATACACACAAACAGCATTCATAGCTCATAAGTCACAGCTGCCAGCTGAACTCTCCCGCACTTGCGCCGCAAACATCATAACCGCACACAGGCGTGAACCCAAACATAGCGTGACACGTGCGCGACTGAACGGCGCGTCTTGTTTTGACGAGAAGCGATTTCTTATGATTATATTCATAGGGGGGATGAAAAGGAAGAGGAAAGAGGGTGAAATCAATACGTACACGACTATTTTTCCGGCGCCTTAGTTCCGGACGTGGCGCGGGTTTGTAGATATGATGACGAGGCCATTATGTGGCTTTTATTCCTTCGATAACGGAACTGGACGATAATGTTTTCTTTTTCTTCTTCTTCGTCGCGGTGTAAGACGGTTCGAGAGTGTCTATTTGTTAATGTTGTAGTAGTGGACAAGAGAGAGAGAGAGAGAGAGGAAATCTTGGCCCTAAAAAATAGGTCGCGACCTGATTGCATTGAATAGGGGATGTTGCTGGTGTATGTATATGTATATATACACGAAACAAACGCGTTATGTCATCGTATTTATTGTGCTCCACTTACTCCCCTGCAAATGTATATAACTGTTCTTAGAATATTTAATGTGTACATTATAAATTTTAATCGCATGTTACTATGAGTATACAACTGACATTTAATCGTGAGATGTATAGAAGAAAAAGTCTATTTTGCGTTAAAGTTAAGTCTCCAGCGTGCAATTAAATAAAGCTTGAATTATTATAATTATATTTCCATTTTAAAAATAGAACTTAATCGTTAATAGAACACAAAAGTGCTTGAATCTTAATTAAACGTTGATTCGTTGAAACCATTGCAACGAATAATTTCAATGCATATATAATCAATCGATTAGCGTGGATGTTAATTTATATAACGATTATCATTTCATTTAGAAAATACGCGTTGGGTCCACTTTAAAATGGCGCGAAACACTCCGCGACGAATCCATCTTCTCTCCCGCATTTCCATTCTGATTAAATGGAATTTCACTTTATAACGAGAAAGAGAGAGAAGAAAGAGAGAGAGAGAGAGAGAGAGAGAGAGAGCGAGCGACTAAATAAAAAGTCGTCGTCGTAGTCGTCGTCAGAACAAAGGCCACTCGACTGCTTAAAACGGCAACTTCAGCTGCCACCACTCGACTTAATAAAAAAAAAAAGAAAAAAAAAATTCATCCTTTAAAGATGAAAAAAAAAAATTTATTGACCCTTCCTTTCTTCTCTTTCTCTTCTTTCTCCTACGAAAAATAAACCAGGGTCAAAAAGCAATGAAGTTTGGTAAATTTTCCTAAAAGTAAATCCTTTTCATTAGCATCTTCATAGCTATTCGTCTTTGGATCTTACACACGCTGGCAAAGAAAAAAATTTAAAAAAATAAAACAACATTCGCTCTACTCCAATTAATTTGAAAAGCGCGCGCGCGCGCGTCTCGTCGGGATTTGCGACGCAGTGGTAACAGCAGCAGCAGCAGCTCTTCACTCTCTCTCTCTTTCTCTTTCTCTTTCTCTTTCTCGAGTTAATCCGGTTTCGGCTCGTAAAACGCGCGCGCGCGCGAGTAGAGCGAGCGAAAGGTATGCTGATCCAATGACGAGGGATCTTACTTCTGGATTAGTAGTACGATTCGCGGAAGATTAACGCGCGTTTGAAGAAAATTTCTCGATATATATATATGTGTGTGTATTCTGCTAGTTAATGATGAATATACTAAGATGCTTTTTCGAGTATATACTGAGAATATATATACGTATTCATCCGCTTGAATTTTTAAGAAGCCACTGCTACTACTACTGCTGCTGCTACTTGGTGAAAAGGTCGCAGATGTTGCAGTTTTGTTTTCTTCTTTTAGTTTCCCACTCGCGTGGAGATTATGGCTCGGTGACCGTAAATCTGTCTTGAAAGATACTTTTTTTTTCTTTTTGGAAAGTGAGAGAGAGAAAGCAGCAGCAAAGATCGAGATATACACGTGTAAAGGAGGAAAAGCGTTTATTCTGTATTTCGTGGCAATATTGGAATATCAGCATGCATACTTGCGACTGAACTTTTTCTCTGTGCAAGCTGAAAAGTTTTACCGTTGTGAGCATTTTTACAGTTCGATAATCCGTTAAAGATTCAATAACTCCATAGCAGTATTTTTTCTTCTATGTATGTTATTTAACAAGACATAATACTTATAATCTTAGCTTTAGCAATTATCCTTAAGTAAAATTACAAAACCACTCTTTCATCACTATATCTTTATCGATTTGTTACGCGCAGTATTTCGTCACTCTCAGGTTATATTACATTCCGTGGCGAAAAATAATTCAGTTTCGCTAGGGAATCTCCGCTCATTATCCGCGATAACATCTTAATGAGACGCAGAGGGATGAGAGAGAAAGAGAGAGAGAGAGCCGGATAAAACTGATAAACATCTTCTTTTACCGTAGCACTAGGAAGCAACAGTCTTCTACCACCGCCGTATAGCAGCAGCAACGATATACTCAAATCATCACCATGAACGCCTTTTACTCACCACCGTACTCACCAATGAAACCTCCGTGTTTATATGTATATATATGTATACATAGATTTTCCATCGTACATGTAAGTGGGTCAAATTCTCATCGCGGCTTAAACTCTCTATCGTTCGGTACGCCGTAATAGCTCGGGATTTCTCGCGGACCACTCGTTTTTCTCTTTTTTTTTCGCCTATCGGCAGGACCGGACATCCCTTGATCGCCATCAAAATTCATCTATTCACGAAAAAAAAACGTTCGAACTCTGCACAGCAACGGTGGTGGCTTTTTCCTCCGTCCGGGGCAATTTTACGCAATTATCCTATACGAAAACCTCGAGCTCGCAGGTATATAAGTGCGGTTCTTTCCGACTACTTTTCAAACATAAACTGCTCAAAAGAGAGAGAGAGAGAGAGAGAGAGAGACGGGATTTTATGATGATAGATTAGCGTGAGTTGTAACATTCGTACAGATGAATTGCAGTTTATATATAATCGCATCGAGAAATATCTTAAAAGTATATTTTCCACATATAAAAATATACCTGTAACATATAATATCTCTATATATATACAAACAACCATTTATCCTAAAATAACCCAGGGAGTGAATTCACCTCGATTCACCCATCGCTCACTTCAACACCCACCGTGCGAAATGATCCTCCCATAACCATACATTTTTTTTTCTACTTCTCTCCTCCTTCCCCCCCCTCTCTCTCTCTCTCTCTCCCATGGCACAAACTGTCACCAGGGACCCCTAAATTCCCACTAACTACGCGCCCTGTGCAATTATGCGCCGGTCTGCTAGTGGAGGAAGCAGTATATATATATATATATATATATAGAAGGCGCGTGCTCCCGAGCCGTAATTTGCATTAACGTATGTGCAGCGCGGCGCAGCGGCAGAGGCGGATGGGTTTTAGGCTTTATACTACGCGCGTCTGTATATGTCTCCGTTGAAATTTATACCTTCCTACTATATATATATACATACATATATATATGTACTGTAAAAGGGGCTCGCGAACAAAAAAAATGCCAAAATTAGTTATAGTAATATAATTAATACACACACACACATATATAGCAATTATTGCTGCGTATCCGAGTCGCAGTTAGATACCATGGAGAGAGTGAGATGAGCGGTTCGATTTCGAATTCGGTACTATGAATGAATTATCGACTTATTTACATTTGATAACTGCCCTCCCACGACGAGCTTTGTGTTATTCCTAGAGCAGCCGGCGCATTATTATACCTATGCCCGCAGGCTAAGCGATCGCGTTTAATACCTGCATTACTCTACAGTTTGCCATATTCAATATATATCTATTTACCGAACGATCACATTCCAGGAGAGAATGAATAAACAAACGTTTATACATATATACGTGAATGTCAAAAATTAATATCTACTACTCTCGTACCGAGCTACTCTCATTATACATCAGAGTAACACTCAACTAATTATACGTGGGTATTGTTGATCTTCTCCTACAACGTGTCCTAATCTCTCTCTTTCTCCCCCAGAAACTAATTACTCCTAATCAAACCAGTGTTTGCTAACTGCAAACAAGTAACCCTTTCCCTCTTCAGCTCACGCTTAAAAAAGTTATGGTGTAGTGAGTTTTAATCCGCGACTCGGTCCACTCGATCGATGAATAATTTATATTTCGAGCGCCTTGCGGTTATAAATATAAAAGCGACATATACACGCCTGGACGAAGTGGGTCAGCGCTCGGATATATATATGCGTGTGTGTGTGTATATGGGTATGGATATATATAGTGATTATTACTTGCGGAGATTTTTCACGATATCTTCCGGGCTTGAGTTTCAAGTCAATTGAGTGTTTATGGGAAAATTAAGGGGGGTGACAGTGATACATAGTTAATTTTTATATAAATTCAAGTAGCGCGTTGTAGTGGTGGATTGGAAGGGGAGAGTATAGGGGTTGAAGTGTAATAAAACTGGTGACATGGAGCTTAACACCGCGATTTAACTGTGATAGTTAATTCAATGCTAGACATTATAGATGTACTCGAAGAGGTTATATAGTTAATTATCATGAGGTATCATAAAATAAACAGATTCTGGATTTTTTTATTTTACTTCCACTCTTAATACACAACTATATAGATGTACATTAAAAATATTTTTTGTTTATATACATTTCTTATTATATCCATCCTCTGCACATCTGTCACATTAACCTTCACACAACAACGTACATAAAACCTTTTTAAACCATTGTCCTATACCCTTTCATCTAAAAAAACAAAAAATCATGCTTATCCAACCACCACATTTGCTCCGATTACAATTATCAAATGCACAAGTACCTCGTATATCGTTTAATAGTCCACCCCACAATCAAAAGAACGCGCGCATAGGTATGTCAATTCCCCCTCGTATATAATCTGTTTACACTGTTAATTACACGCGGTCCGAGTGCTATGCTTTTATCGTAACCGAGCTTTTCCACATACATAAACATTATCTCATGACCGATGCGCGTAATAAACTTTTATTTACGACGATCCTTAAAAAAAACTTTTCGACTCACATGCCCGAGTGTTATTGTACACTTGGACTCATTCATCCGCGAACGAGAGAGAGGGAGAGAGAGGCAGACCATGCGAATACGCACACGTGTGTAGATGATGCATGCGCGCGCGCGTGGATATATAATTCGCGATATACAACGGTTGGGTCGAAGTGTATACGCGTCATGGACTGCGCGATTATTATCCAATGAGAAATTATATATAATCTTGGACCATCGAAAAAAGAAAACAAAACAAAATCACATACACTCGTCCATACTGTTTCAGGGTCACCGCGACCTTTTCCCTTATATATATATATATATACACATACATACGTCTGACCAAATCCCGATCTTTACTACTTGCACCGACCATCCGCAGCTCTTAAACTACACTGCGCCTGGTTAAAAAAAAAAGCTCGCGCCAGCAGCAGTAGTAGTATACACGAGAAAAAAGCTCCACCGAAAAACTAGGTTACTTCCGCTCTGCCACTTGCGTAACACACACACTCTCTCTCTCTCACTCCCTCTTTGGCGCGCGCGCGAACGCGCAGACACTTTCACTCCTCTCTCGTCACCCACGCGCGTTACATCTTCCCTTGTCTCTCATACATACATACCTCTACCTATACCTATACCTATATATTTATATACATTTAGAATAGAATAACATCACTCACCATAATCGTCTGCCTTCGGATGGGGCATATCAGACTGCTGCCGCTTCTTTTTCCTCTCTTCCTCTCTTCCTATACACACAACAAAACCACACTCGCGCACTTTCTCTCTCTCTCTCTCTCTCTCTGCGACAGCTGCTGCAGCACCACGCGCTCTTCTTTCTCTCACTCCCACACTGCGGCTACACTGCAGCCACCCAAGGCTGTATATGTATATGCAGTATAAAGCGCGAGATAGTTAGATAGCAAGCAATAGCAATACCAGTAAGCAGTAGCAGCAGCAGTAGCAATAGAGATATATCCTATCACCGCGTATCAACGTTCAAACGTATAAGCAATGTATATGTATGTACTACCTCGCGGCGTGCGCACTGGTGCTGCACTGCCGCGCGTTGCTCGCTAAACTCGGGCAGCCTCGGCCGGGCTCGCTCTCTACGCTACCACCACCACCGTTGACGTCGCGAGCGGCGACGGCGTCTTACGCGTGCGCGCGCGCGTGTGGATGCTGTGCGCGCGCGCTCCAAAGAGAGAGAGAGAGAGAGAGAGAGGAGAGTGAATGATCACGCGCGCGCGAACGGGGCTCTCTTTCGACCGGGGCTTGTAGGTATGCGGGAGGAGGATAAGGGGATCGATAAAACGCTAGTATCGTACCGTATATGTGTGAGGGAAAGAGAGAGAGAGAGAGAGAGAGAGAGAGAGAGAGGACCGAGACCTTGTTTTCTGAAGGTGTGTGGGGGGATATATTCGGCTGATGATGCGATGATAAAAGGGGCTGTGTAGGGTATATATAATAGGATTTGCAGAGGGAGGAGGCTGAGACTGATGCAGGTGTGAAAGACGTGTAGTTTGAATTTTTTTTGAAAAATTATAGCAGGGGTTTATATTTTTTTTTTAATGAGAGAAAAAAGGGAGAATTTTATTTTAATTTTATTCGGTAAAGGTGTAATGCATTGCCTTGCATGCCAAGAAGTCGTTAGCGTGATGTATTTTATCATAGCGAGACGTGTGGATCTCATTACGATGAATTATATATGTATAATACGCTACTTGAAGATTAATTTTAAATATATAAGTATATCGGATGGAAGAAGGATTTATTGCATTAGTATTTTGAATTGTAATTCTATAAGTATTTGGAAGCGAGAATTACGGGAGCTGCTGTTAAGTGCTATGCGCGCGTGATCAAATAATGTGCGAATTAACAAACTTTCGCTGTTATCTAAACCTAAACCCGTATATATTGCGATGTTCTCTGTATATGTGTTTATGAATTTTTCAACTATACAACAACTAGAACATGAATCTGTCGATTGACGAAGAGGAAAAAACAAATTGATTTTATCATCGCTCATCCGTTTCGCGATTCACTTTTACTACCGCACACCGCATGTTTTATTTCATATGGATATGTCCATCGTGCATAAGCACTCTTATCACTATTTATGCACTGCTGTATTTTTTTTTCATCGCCGGATTTATATATACGCATATCACAGACATCTATAAATCAAAAAACCTCGCCATACGTCGAGGCACGAGTGTACACGGCACATGATCCCATATCCTGGTACTCGAGATCGCGCATATACACAAGCGTTTTAGAATGCTTGCGGCGTTTTTATCTCCGGCTTTTTATCCCAGAGGGGAACGTAATGCCGGATACGCGGCGGCCGCGTTTTGTGGTTTATATATTTACGAGAAAGAGAGAAAGACAGAGTAGAGAGAGAGAGAGAGAGAGAGAGAGAGAGAGAGAAAGTTGTTGATTCGGTTGGAGAAGAAATGGAGAATATTATTT
>JAYJLV010030433.1:0-29825 GCA_036873485.1 Torymus texanus | reverse complement strand
AAAATGTACCTGAGACATGCGTTCTGTAGCTTTTGTAGTCTACGTTTTTGTTCCCACGTCGCGTCGACTGTTACAACAAAAACTGTTGGTAAAAGAGGAAAGATGCACTTGCTAGGCCCAAAGAGGCTGCAGGTGGGTAAACCCCAGAAAAAAATAATATATTTTTTCATATATTATAATTGCCTGGAAATACTGTGTGATGAAACATAAAATCATTACTTTGCACCCCTTTTCCCATATACCATCTCCGTCAATTCGAATCTCAAATAATCCGCCAAGAAGTTATCTTCACAAATATAAACTCCCCATAATCGCCTCAGCATTTCGTTAAGCAAGCTATGAAAATTCAGAGCGGGTTTATTCCATCGTTCAATTTGGATGCAATTCACTCGGACTCGATCGATATTCCCTGAAAGACCGGCGGCGGTGGTGGGAAAAAGAAATGAAGAGAGTGAGAGAGAGAGAGAGAGCGCGAAGGCAAAGAAAAAGAATGGATGCTCGCAACTAATAAAAAAGGGAGTAGTAAAGAGTGTCTGCGCGCGTGGAAAAAGAGCAACAGCCTCGAAGAGGAGAGATGACTGTGAGAGAAAGAGGGGGAGAGAGTGAGAAAAAGAGACGCGCGATGTGTAAACGAAGCTCAAAAGGTTCAAGGCGAAAAGGCGAGCGCTTCGGTCGTGCCAAATCGACGACGACGCTGCCTCTCAGTCTCTCTCTCTCTCTCTCTCTCTCTCTCTTTCTCTCTCATTCGCGCGCTTCATTACGCCCCGGCGTATGGATCGCACCTTTAAAGAGGCACGGCTTATCTTCTGATTTCTTCTTTTCTCTCTTCCTCACTCTCTTTCTCTCCACGGCCATTTTTCGTCCGCTGCGCAAAAAAGTCGCGAAGCCTTCTATGTACGGCTGATTTCCTCCCCCCTATTACTTTTCTGCCTTTTTACCTCGCAGGCGTGTGTGAGCTCGACCGTGGTATTTTCTTATCAAAGCTCGACGAGACACTTTGATTTGCGGGAAAGCAAACCTAACCCTTTTATAAAGGCCTGAGAAGCTGCGACAATTACTTAAGGGTGAAACGTAATCCGGTCGCCCAGGCTCACGTGAGTGTACGAGAGACAATAAAAAAAGGATAAGTAGATATATATTTACTTTGCTCGCAGCTAAGTCAGATGCGAGCGGATCTTTACATTTCTTTGCTTTGATATTATCGTCGCCTACCTTCTCGCCTATTGGGGATAAAAGTTTATCGCTTTGCACTCGGGCGACGAGGTGCAGAGCAACTTTTACCCGCGCGTGCAGTATTGGCAGGTCGTGCACGCGCTTAGAGAGATAAATGCGAGGGAGAGAAAGAGAGAGATAGAGAGAGAGGGAGAGAGAGTGAGTAAGATTTAGCGCCTGTGCGTGCCTCCAAGTAGGCACATTAACATGCGAAAGTGGAAAACGAGTTTTGTGTAATCTTTTTTTTTTTCTTACTATTTCGAAGATGTCGCTGAAACTTTTTCTGCGAAGTAACATCCAACCATAATGTCGTTTTTACAAACTTTAGCGGGAATAGTTACTATTTTTTTTTAATATTTATCTGTTTTTTCAAAGTTGTATGAAGTCGGTCTCGTGAAAAAATATATATATATTAAATATAAAAATTGGAATATTCAATATTTTTCGAACAAGTTGTTCTGATATATATTTGATTTGCTTTAATCGAGTTACAATTATTAGTATGATGCAATTTTAAGAATGAATACGATTTTAGAATAGAATAGAATAACTTTTGTTTTGTATTTTTACAAAAATAGAGAAATTTGAACAAATATACCACGTTCATTTTTTTAAACAATCAAATTTACCAAATATATGTTATATCATTTTATAATATATCTTTTTAATTAAAATCTACTGTAGAAAAATTTTGCAATTAGCCTCAACTCTCGATAATACGCGTAAATACAGAACGGAGAAATATTTCAAATAACGGAGCGAATTTCCCAATTGGTGAACTCGCCAGGTAATTTTTAATCTATGTATGAACAAGAACGGATAAATAAAGCAGGGGTATTAAAAGTTAATTAAAATTTATCGAGAAAAACAGTTAATACGTCGTTTTATAGCCGCTAAGTGCCAATAACCTAAGGTGGCCGGAGCTCTTTCACCCCCTTCTACATCGACTCTCCGCGCCGGCAACTTTTTTACGACCAATAGAAAATTGCCCGGCCCCGAAGAATACATAAGAAACAGAAAGCCGGCTACCCCCACGGGAACGCAGCTCCCCCATAAAAGTCACTTTCGATAATAAACACCATCGCACTTCTATCCTCCTTTAATAACTCGGCGCGGTGCGCGAAAAGAATCGTCGCGTCAAAGTCAACTCTCTCCCCACCTCTGAAAGAGCAGAGGCAGAGAGAGAGAGAGAGAGACGTAAAGATAAGCCGGGAACGTGCGGAAACGGACGCGCATTATGCGCGTTCGCGCATGCACACACATCCACACAGATCATGCACGCGCGCGCTCTCTCATCCGTAATTTTTAATCCTTTTGTGCGGGGCCGCTGAAAAGGCCGTGCCGCTGCAAGTGTGCTTCAGGCAGCGGGACAAAGCGGGGGTGGGAACCGGCGGCTTACACGAGTGCGCCTCGCGTCAAAGAGCAGAGACAACTAAGGTGTGGAGGCGCGACGAAAAAAGAAGAGCGAAACAAGATCGCGCCGCCAGAGACAATGCCCGGGAAATCAGAATGCGTGAAAGCCGCGCGCGCAGACGTACATATATATGCGTGCGCGTATATACACGAGGGCGCGGACACGTGAGCCGGGCGCGAGATTGCTTTGGAGGGTATATTTGCCGCGCTTTGGCGGTGGCATTGTGCGCTGCTGCCGCGGCTCCGAGGCTCTTTTATTGAGATGAGTGGGGGAGGGAGGGAGACCACTCGGTTTTGTGCGGGCCGCATGCGCGCGCCGAGCTCTTGTGTTTATTCACGACGAGTCGAGTGAATTAAGAAGGCCATTGATGATTCGCTCGAGCTTTGTTCCCAATATTGGAGAGAAAAATTTTGCTCATTCGCTGATACCAATCTATTTGAATCTTTGGATTTCATCTATAGCCGCCGTGCGTATTGATTATCCGGAGATGAAAATTTTCTGATTCGCCGAATTTTGGAAAGGAAATTTTTCAAAGATTTCGATTCCATTTCCAATTTCCAGCAGGTTTGGAAACTTTACTATAGGATATTTATGCTGCAGTTGTTTTTAGATTATTTTGTAGCTGCAGGTTTAATGTAACTTTTTACTCGTTATACAACCTTTAGAAAACAATTTTATTATACTACTTCAGTTTTAACTGTTCTTTGCTTTTACTTAAGAGCGGTCAAATAATCATACAGTATATACAGGGTGACTTTACCAGTAAATGAACGAATAAGTAAATTGTAACTTTTTTATTTAATTAAGTCGTTTAAAAATGGATTAAAAGTAAACCCCTTTTGAAATTTATATTCTAAAATGTTCAAACTTTACGTCGGTGAGCAAATTTTAAATAAATAATCAAAGTAAAAATTTTATGTAGTAAAAATATGTAAATATCTGCTAAAAACCAGTAAATGAACACGCAATCTTAGTATCTAAATACGTTTCGCCAGGAAATAAACATAATAGCGGCGATTTTATGATTATATCCTTAACAAGATAATTTCTTTTATGCAGAATCTTTATCTTTATATAAAATGAAATAAAAATTTTCAAGGATTCGAAAATTATCGTCATGTTAGATAAACAATACATAGAAAGCTTGATATTTTCGTATATTTAAAGAAAATGTTCGTTAACTGGTGACTGCTCGGATACTGGTGAAGTCACCCTACTATTATATTATAGCTTGCACAATATAATAAGACTTTATTGGCAAAAAGTAAAAAAAGAGAAGTATGATGAATCGTAGTATATAAAAGTAATATAGTACGAGCGTATCACGGAAACATGACGTAAAACAGCAAAAACCAGAGCAATCGACGATAAAGAGCAATAAAATGACAACTCGAACGGCACGATTCTTTTTCGCATTTACACATCAGGTCTTTCTATCATATCTGTATCTGCATCACGTCTCCATCATGCATTCCCCGTAGGAAACAATCCGGTATCCTGACAGAACTCGCATCGCCCGCGGACACAAGTGTTACAGAGGGGGCAAACCAGCTCTTCCCTCCTCTCCGCAGCCACGCAGCCGTGCTCTCCTCATTCTCGAAGACAGTGACGAATCCGCTCGGGCTCTCGTCGTTCCGCCTTGTAAACGCCGCTCCGGCACATCTGCTTGCCGTCCCACGCCGCGTCCCATTACCGACACACCCTTTGTTTTAGCGCTCGCCCGCTAGCTATACGGCTTCCGAGGGGAGGAGAAAAGTACAAATGACGCGCGTTTTCCACCTCGCTGGCCGCATTATGAAACGCGCGTTTTCCGGCCGATTTCCAGCGCGCGATGCCAGTATACTTTTTCCCTCGATCTCGCTCTCTAGAGTTTTCCAGGCTTTTCTAGCCACGTTCTTATAGTGTATAAATGGGAGATACGTGTGTATAGATGTGGCGAGGGCAGTGGCGCGAAGCGGTTTTGGTCAGACCGTCAGGTCGCGGCCGTGCGCCGGCGCTTTTTTCCCACCTTTTCTCTCCCCGACCGATAATAACAACAATGATTGTGTACAGGTGCAGCAGCGCACACCCACGATCATTCGATTAACCGAGTTAAATGAACGCTCGGATTTTTCTCCTATCTCCTTTTAGTTCTCCTCGCAGGATTAAAAGTTGCAGAGCGGTCAGGGCATTATAACCGAAGGAGAAAGCCGCTATACGCAGCCACAGGTATACATGTATATATATACATTGGGCGCGGGGCGAAGACCTCAATCTCAAAAGTTTTGGCGGCTTAATTAGTCCGGGAAACACAGTTAGTTTAACCAGTTATCGTTCCGGCTCCTCGCGCAGCAGCCACTCTTCTCTATATGTCTCTGGCTGCGCACTCGAGAAAGAGCCTGTCTCTTTGTGTCTGACCTCGCCACGTTACGTCGGGCCGTCTTTTTTCCTACCTCTATCGCTCTCTCTCTCTCTATCTCTCTCTCTCTCTCTCTCTCTCTCTCTCTCTCTCTCTCTCTCTCTCTCTCTCTCTCTCTCTCTCTCTCTCTCTCTCCTGTCGAGAGATGCGATGGTTAATTTGAAAACTCGTCCAGTCGGACTTTCCTGCACGTCACTCCGGCTCGTATCGCGCGGGTATCCAACCTGAATAATTCGGCCCCTTCACGAGGCGCGCGTGCGAAAACTTTCATCGCAGCCGTGACACACATATGATCCTTCGTCACTGGCGAGAGCGTATACGTATATATAGGTGTGAGTGTACACAGCCTCGAGCTCTGAACCGTTTGGAAAAAGTACGGGACGCGTGTGGGAATAACCCTTTGCAAGATTGATAAGGCGCGCGGAGAATGTCCACGCTCTCGTTTTACGCTCTCGCTTTCTATACAGCACACACATACACACATGTGCTGTATGCGTAGGTGTGCGCGCACACTCGAGGTCGCAATTTCCGCGCTGAATGGTGCGCAATTTTCAGCGGGGAGAGAGATTTACATTGGGGCGGTAGTATAGCTGGGCGCACGTGAAACGCGCCGCCGCGTTTTATCGAGAATTCGTCCGCGGGCGACGGGGGGAGCAGCTCGTCTCGGCCAACGGAGCAGTTTAATTATAGATGGGCCGAGGACGTGTGCGGAGAATTGATCGAATCGAGGGACAAACGATGGAGATTTATTTAGGTCCCCCTCCCTCCCGCCCTCGCTCTTTCATCGGGTTCGCTTTCCTCCTTCGGATTGCCGACGTGCTACAGCCAAGAGAAAGCGGGGATGAACGGACGGACGCTCGGACGGGGGGAGGGTAATTGATCACGCACTCGCGTGGTTATACCGTCGCGTACGTGGAGCGCCTGCGAGAGGCGCGCGGTCCATACGTGCTAGTTTAGCAGTGACGTGCGCTACTACTGCTACCATCGCCGCGGGCACGCGGATCTTTGTCGGCGCGCCCATTCGCGCGACGGCGTCGGACGAACCGCACACGCGGCCAGGAGGAGCGTAGGTGACGTAAAAAAGCACGTACCTTGACTATCAACGGTCGGCGCCGGCGGGCACTCGTTGCTCCTGCTGGTCCTGCCTCGGGGCCGCAGCGCGCATACTAAACACACCCGCGGCTATACGTCGCGGCACATATACCCCGGCCTGCACACACAACTTGGCCGACGTCTGCGTTCGTACCTACCCGGTCCCCTCACTCCCTGCTAACGCACCCTCACTCTCCACTGCAGTCTCCCCCGCGCACTCTCGTCCACGTGAGCTCGCGCACGGCACAACTGCCCGCTGTACACGACACTGCTCGCTCTCTCGCGCGCCGGCACTCGACTGCCGCTGGGCACTAGGCAGACAGGCAGACAGACGCGTCCTCGTAGCCGCGCAGCAGCGCGCACACTAGCTTGTTGTGCTCGCGAGTGAGCCCGAGGAAGTCGTCGTGCCTCCCGCTCTCCCCCCACCGCGGGCTGCTGCAGCCTCCCCGATGCGTATCTCGGTCGCTGCGCGCACCCCCCACCAGGCCGCGGCGGCCGGACGGACCGTCGACCCCAGCAGCGCCCCCGCGCCGGAGGCGAGGAGTAGGCGCGCTCTTCCCGAGCGACCGAGCAGCCCGCGCCGCGCGGAGAGGGATAGCTGTGCGACTCGCTTCTATACGGACCCGAGCGCGGATCGATTCGTCGGCCGTTGGCTCCGCGGCGGCCTCTCTCGCCTGCTCTTTCTCTCTATATGCAGAGCTCCGAGTTGTGCGCTCGCTGTGCTTAATGCGCTTTATTAATGAAGAGCGGCTCCTTTAAACGGCACCGCTCGAGGTCATCTTGATGCGTGGACGGTGTAACAGCGTATCGTCTAGCGAACGGCGAACAACATGTAGTTGACCGATCGTTGGCGAGTCATTCTCGACTGTTTCGAATAATGGGAATTTTATACATTTTACATATTTGTATACTAAATTAAATATGTTTAATTTTGTTAATTCTCTGCCTTCACGTCACTCGCAGAAATTATTATTACAGTGAATAAACCTGTATTGTTCGACAATGTTATTAACAATGTAATTAATATCAAAGTTCAGGTTACGTATTCAGTATAACTCCATACTGGTGAGTCTATCACATATATTATATTTGAGCTGGTCCATTGTACATGAAATTTAAATATTTATTCATTGAAAAAACAATTTCAAATATTCTTTAACGTCGGTTAATACATTTTTTCCCGCCGACTTCCAAATTATCCTCGTGCTATTACTTTTCGACTGTATAATCACGCTCTCGTGCACGCGTGCGTATCATTTTACGCATCCCTATACTAAAGCTTGACACACAGCACCCTCTCCGTTTCCAGCTTCTCTCTTTGTCTTGCAGCAGCACCGCGGAAACGCGTGTAATTTCTACGCGAGGATACGATTACAAGACAGCTCTGTGTCGCTCGCATCTCTCCTCTGCGCGCGCAGTAATTGTAAGGTGTCCTTTGAAAACGGTCTCGCGCAGACTGTTAGACGCATATACACGCGCGTGCACGGATGACGCATGAAACAAACAGGTCGACTGGATGCTGGCCGCTGCGGCACCTGCGGATGCACACGTGGACGCGTTACACAGAGCATTATAATTGAGATTAAAGTGTGTTTATTCGCGACGAGAGGTAGAGGGAGAAGAGGGGAGGACGCTGTCTCATTCGAGAAGAATTTGTACAATTGCAGTCGTAATTTCGCGACGAGAGATAGCGAAGAGTTGGGGGAGATTAATTTCAGAAGAGAGCTGGAGGTGAGGGCTACAATGCCCCTGGGGAAATATGGCTCGCTTTAAAACTCGTTCTCCTTTCGCGACTTAGATGCGCGTGCGCTCGCGACGCGAGAAGCCACGCGCTCAGGCATTAATAATATAAATTTTCGAAATTGACCTTTCTCGGTTATGCGGAGCACGTGATAAATGGATGCGGAGCAAGCTGGACAGAGTTATCGTTTTTTTCTTTTATACGAGAATATATATGGAAAATGCGGTTCTTCTGTTTGCTGTAAGATTAAAATAATGTAATGACTTTTTTCCATTTTCTAAGTAATTGTCCAATGTGTTTGCGTATTGTGTGTCAATGAAACTGTAGTTACTGCGAGAAGTAAAAGCAGACTATGGTCAGACACGATACCTTCATTCGACACTGCTCTATATCTCATTACACTCAACAGCACTCGTGTTTACCAAACAAAAAAGCACTACCTACTTTAATTTCAATCTTCTAGAAAACAAATCCTACAGAAACAAAAGCCTTTAATTTAAATGGTGCATCGATTTTTTATTCACTCAGGAATATTCCGAGCAATAAATAAACATCAGCCAGCAGAATACTTAGTTTTTCTTCCACGACAAAAAGCTTTCTCATCAATGCGAAAGCGCACTTTTTAAGATTAACGAAGTTCCGGTTCATTAGGCTCGACTATAGGAGCTACTTCGGCAACCGCCGGGGTATCTCCACGCTCGACACTTCTCTGCCTCCTCTATCTCTCTTTCTCACTCTCTGCCACTGTCTTCCTCTCACTCTTTATCCGCCCTACACTCTACCCCTCGAGTGTCTTCACACACTTTGTGCGCACGATGTTGCCGAGCGCGTTATATAGTATTAATGAAGTTCAATCGCGAGGCTTGATGCGAGCACTTAATTAAGCTGCCTCTTCAATCTTTAATGGCTCGATAAGTGACGAACGTTTTTCAGCGGAAAATTAGGATGGCTACGTGTACTCTCGTAGATAAATTATTTATTCGTTCATTAAAATTTCAAAGCATTGAGTGTTGCAATGTTCAAGTCCGTTAATACAATTTACTCTGATGGAATCTCAAAACAAATTAGCCCGAGCAGTGAATACAGTCGTGAACGCGATAATATTGGTAAATAACAATTCCGCGTTAAAGGCTATATTTCCCAGTAGCACGCCTGTGCATTCTCTCGGTAGCTCCGTCAGGGCATTAATATTTTCACCGGGGGGGATTCCGCGAAGCAAATCGCACGTAATTTCCCGACCAAGGCGTTTAATCATCATTTCCCCCAGTGACCTACAATCCCGCCACAACGGCATTGCACGCGCGCTCCGAGATTTTTCTCCCGCTTCCCTTCCCCACTCTGCCGCGCATATTAAAGGAAATGAAAGGCTCTCGGGCGGCTTGACATCAATTTAATTCGTTGCCAGTTTTACAACGGTGCCCTGTACGCGTGCGGTGCATTTGAACCGCCTTAATAGATTTTTAATGAGAAACTCCCTTACACACTCGCTCTTTATACGTTTCGTCGCAGGGACAGAATTCGCACACGCGTTCGCTCACGTATCCGAAACTTCGCACCCCCTTTTCGCGCGCGCGCCCATCCCAGTACGAGAGAGAGAGAGAGAGAGAGAGGGAGCTTTTCTCCCTCTATAGCTCGCTCCTCCCCGTAACGCGCATGCACACGCCCAAGTAATTTCGGTAGTTCGAGCCAGCGAGCGGGTTATGTCGGGCTCGCGCGTGAGGCGAAATTTCTCGCGAAGCCCCACTTTGCTCGCTGGCTGTCTCCACACTTCGTCACCTTCAAGGCTAACGAGCTACCGTGCAGCAGCAGCAGCAGCAGCAGCAGCAGTAGTAGTGCCTTCAATTTTCCTCGGCAGCCGCTATATATACGCCGTGCGGCAATTGTGTGCGTGCGAGCGTCTTGGACCGGGGGAGAGTGAGCTGCGGCGACGGTGGGAAAGAGAGGGAGACAGCTACAGTAGCACCCACCCGATCTATTACCGTTTGCCGTGCGCGGCGGCGTCTCATTCCAGACAGCAGAGGCCCTTTTTCCTGCTTCTTCGCACCCTCGTTTTAGCTGATTAGATGGCCCAGGAGAGGAGAGCGGAAATACGCTACACGTCGACTCGCTCCTGGAAATTCATTAGTGTGCATGGACGCTTCCTCTTCCTTACTGTATAAAGAATAATGTCGGCTAAAACATATTAGTTTAGGTATTCATGGATGAATTTGTTCATCAGCACTATTCTCTGCCTTTGTTAGCTACTATATTTTATATTTTTCATTCTCATGCCCTTGCTAGGGAATTTCGCCAAATTTCGTAATTATGAAAGTAATAAAGAACTTGCGACCGACCACTAATAGCTTTCCCAGAAACTTTGCTCCACTATACGCCTTTTCTATGTACTTACGATCATTCCTGGAAAATGTGGAATTTAATAACTTCACATATTATGTGGGAGCTGGTGAAATAATGAAATGCTTCTCTTTGACGAAGCAAAATTGCGTTTATTAAAAATATTATAAAACAATATCTTTTGCAATAGATCAACTGAATTGTTTCATTTAATTTGGCTGACATTTTTAAACCTTTTCTTTTTCGTAGTTTTAGCGGGCCAAGTTAAGAGGATGTCGTAAAACAACATTTTTCTTCGAGGAAAACAACCAGTAGATGAAATTGAAGGCTTAAACTACCGCTAAGTTGTTACATAAAAGCAACTTAAAAAATAGAAAATTTAATTTAAAGGATAAATAGCTTTTATTCGCCGATAAATCGGCGCTTGAACCCTAATTATCACCAAGTTAAATCCGTCCTCTAAAGCCCAGTGAACAATGAATAAATACTCATATACGGCAAATATCAATACACGGAAATGCGGCAAGTCGCAAGATCAACACGGAAGCCGTGCTTAGCAGTATATAATCGAGTGCCAGTAGCCCGTCCGTGCGCGAGTTCATTAAATTCGCGGCAAATATACCGATTTCGACCGCGCCCGATACTCGCACAAACACACGCAGCTACAGTAAAGCACCACTCCTTTTGTACCTCTCATCTCTCTCGCGGAAAATTACAGCGCGCGTGATATTTGCAATTTCCTCTCCTCCCACCGGGAAGAAGCCGCTGTACAGGAGAAATCTCACGCGGCGATGATGGAACGCGCGCGCGCGCGCTCGCGTCGGTGTTAAAGTTGGGCCGCAATTGTGAGTGTAACCGCAGGCGTAACTCGGAAAGCTTTGAATCGAATGGAATGTCGGCGTAGTGTGGCGCGCACGTGCACGGCGGTGGGAAAGGAGGTAAGGAGTGAAAGGAGGGAAAGACGAGAGGAGGCGAAAGGGGTAGGGAGCAAGACGAGAGAGTGGAGACTCGTAACTGCCAAGTTATACGAGTGATCGTTATCGAGTTTCACGGCGTAAGGGGGAGCGTAAATTAAGAGGTCTAACTTGCGTAACGCGCGCGCCCTTTCACAAAGATTCGAATGCTAGATAAATATTTCCAGTTGAGCTAGGCCTCGATCTCCTTTTTCCATCAGCTGGAATGGATTTTCTCCTTTTACTTCTTTCTCTTTTTTCAGAATATAATAGCTTTAAAGAATTATTTTTACCGTTATAGATTGCTAGCAACAAAAAATATAAACTAAGCGAAAATATATATCGACAATTTTTCTTTTCGAATTGGAATTTTTATTTCATGATGTGCGGGAGGAGATCACACTACGGGGGGAATCGTATCGAGGATACTTTTAGCATTTTTCGCAATTTTATTCTACACAGCAATGCACCAATTTTAAACTTCAGTGGACTCAAATTTCATCGAGTATTGGCATTGAACACATAAATCGACAGTTACTTGCTATTTTCCAATAGCAACTATATGCTTTTCCGATAATATGAAAGTTTAATATAATTTTTATTAGAATAAAAAAGTTGAAATTATATTAAAAAGTTTCCAAAATTTGTTTATAGTAATTAAGCAGTGCATAATATTCATGCAGTGAGAAGTAATATTTTAAGGTAGCATGAGCGACTTTTGTAAAATACTAAATCAATTTGAAAACTTAACAGAAATATTCTTCAAGTCTTAAAATTTTCATAGCTGTCAAGAAACCATAAGGTCGCCGACTAAATTATTAAGAAAAAAAGTTGCAGAATAGTACACTTTTACGTGGAGCTTATGGCCACGTCTATTTTTTCTAATTAATATTTCATAGCATTATTATAAAATACTAATTCTTAACAAGAAAGTAGGTGGTCATAGTATTTATTGCAAGGATTTCATCAGTATAAAAATAATAATGGGTTGCCAATAAAAATATATAAATAATGGCGACTAAAGTATATATATATACACACACACACCAGGAGTGTGAAATATAATAGCACCCCGATCCAAAACGAGAAAAAATCTCGAATTTTTTTATAAAAATTTAAGTTTAATCATAAAATTTAGTAAAATTAGAACGCCCTTCTTGGGGTCTCCCACTTGATACGATACTCACCGCTAGCTGTTTGAATTTTCATTCGTTAAATTAAAAATGAGATTTTTTGGACTCATTTTCATTAAAATTAATTTTCAGAAGCAATCCATTTCCACAAAAAATCGCGTAATTCTAAAAATATCACTCGGAGCAAATTTTCACTCTCCAAAATACCTTTTAACCGACATTACTGCCTCTCACCCCTTTAAGCTTATCTACACCGCGTATTTTTGACTGCTGAAGCCCGCGTATAATCCCGTCGACGTGCCGTCCGCAGGCGGCGAACTTGACGAGACGTTAAGTGTCGGATCGAGAGAGAGAGAGAGAGAGAGCGAGAGATAGTTTGGGGTTTCACTCGCCCGGGGGTTCAGTGCCGAGGGTCACGCGCGCCGGGATATTTCAGCGAGGCAATTTTACGGTGCGGGAGGCCCCCGTGAGTCAAGCCGAGTGACCGTTAACCTGCGGCCTAGCTCATGCGAGGGAAGGAGGAAAGGCTGACATACGCGGACTTTTCCACTTCGTGCTCCTGCCCTGGCGTGATTAGAACTGTATCTTACGCTTCTTCTTTTTCGCCTAGTGCCAGCAAAGTTTCTCGGGATCTGTTAATGAATAGAATCGAATTAGCCCCTGCGAGTTTGCCGCGCGCAGTCAGAAGGGAAAAGGCTGTTACGGTTAATATCGATACATCCGCGAAGATGCGGACCGACGCCGGAAGACTCAATTCGCGCGAGTTATTACCGCGTCGGTGAAAGTTCGAGGTGAGCGGCTTTAACCGCTTCCCCCAAAGTCCTTTACTTTGATCAGTCGATTTTGTCTACCGCTTTGCGCCCCTCCCTCATGGTTGCTGGGGTACCAAATGAGTTATCGATTTTCGTACCAACAAATCTACCAACTACAACGCTTACATATTCTGTGTAAAGATATCCAAAGGTCAACGTCTCAGCATTCGAATGTCGGCCGTGTGTAACGGGGTTACGCAGCTGCGCGCCCGAGGCGAGAAAACTTCTCGCCTCTTCTAGACATCCGTCTTCTTTCTCTCTTTCTTTCGCATTGCAAAATTTTCATCGAGACGGTCCCCCGTGCGCGAGACAAGTGAAACTTCGTTCTCGCCTGCGTTTCTTCTTCTTCTTCTTCTCGAATGGCAGCTTATTTTTCATGCCAGGCCGCGCGAGGCTCGTGGCTTCTCAAAGGCGAAAAGTGGGAAAGTCGTAGAGTAGGTCGCACACAACAATCGTTCGATGTATGCCGAGAGGGAGAGAGAGAGAGAGAGACGGGCGGCGATAAATCCTTGATGTAATCCCAAAGTCCTGCAAGACTTTAATTTAGTTCCCGCGGTGTATAAAGGCGCGCCCGCGGCTCTCTACGATCCCGTGAATGCGGCAGCAGCGTAGGAGAGCTTCAATTCTCTGAGGGGGGAAAGATATGTTTGCCAAACTGTTTTCAATCATCGGCACGGATGTTTCTCGCGCGCTATTTGCGTATTTCGAAAATTTTACTTCGGCATTTTTAATGACGTCGAAGAGGAGATGTACTTTCAGAAAGAAAAGAAAGTTGAAGCTCGCAAAGTTTATCAATGCTCTAAAAAGTTCATAAAAGAGTTCATTTTGAGAAAGGTACAGTAGGAAAGCTTGAAAGTTTGCGAATGGTATAACGCACTTACTTTTTTTTCGTTTTGAAATTCCCTCGCTTTTGTTTCAAAAGCTTATACATATTTTTGTTTGCTTCCGCGGTAAGTAATAACGCACAAAACAGTCGTGGCTGCGTTCGAATTTTTCCTTTCGTAAATGTCGCTCCTCCGCGCGCTTTTCCCGAGAAACTATTTCCGCGCGGGGATTTTCGAGAAACGAAAATCGACAAAGCTCGCGGCAGCAGACGTTTTCTCGGGACTGTCCGCCTGCGTTTACATTATTCTGTAACGTCACGTATCGTATGGGATATACAAAGGACTAGACGGAACTTTATACTGACGTGAGCATAATAATGCGTAGCTTTATGCGATCTACCTGTAACGTCGCATAGTGTTTGTGAAAAACATCAACTTTCAATCAAATATCTATCGTGCGTAACTAACTTTCACTCGAAAATAGTTTTTAGCTAATTTACGCTGGGCAACTACTCTTCTCCTCCCATGAACCAACGGAACTCCCTGAATTCGGCCATCAAAAGGAGTTTTCAGTAGTAGCAGTCGAGCAGCGCTAGGTTTACCGAATTTCGATATGTATATAGACGCGTACGTACACATATACTCAGTGAGTAAAATATCACTCGAATGGACTGTAACTGCATTTTCGGTCCAAGGCATTCCGAGGACGTTTCCCCTTCCCTAGTCGTAAAGTAGAACCTCGGCCTCTGACGTCTCTCGTCTCGTCGCTCCCTCCCTCTCGAGGGTGTTGTGCGCGCTCGCACAGCTGTGCACGATCAATGCATATTTGCCCAGGGCAAACGCGATTGCGGCCGCCCAAGTGCGACTCCAGTTTCGGCACGTTTCTCTCCTCGCTGCTGCCGAGAGAGAGAGAGAGAGAGCGAGAGAGAGAGAGTTGCTACTTTGATCTTTCGACGGCACAAAAATGTGTCCTCGCACCCGAGCGTCACGCGCGCATAATCTAGACTTGGGTGTGGATATGTGTGTGTGACAAACACGCCCTTCTTAATCGCGCTTGAGTGTCTACTTTGTGCGGTACCGTGCCCAGATGTTTGAAGAGACCAGAAAAAGAGAGAGACTATGTTCAGTAAACTATATGTATATATGCATTTCTCAATTCGCATGCGATCCATATATGGTTTCCTTGTAAAATAATTTTTCGATCGACGGAAAATCTATAATAATATTTTTTAAACTGCTGGATGCAGAAATTCACTATTATTGTAATTATAAAAGTATCAATAATAAATATTTAAATTAATATGTGGAAACAATTAATTTATTTTAAGTTGACTGAATAAATTATGAATATGAAATAGTGAAATATTCAATATGTTTATTCTATACTAGAATAACAGTATAAAGTAAAGATATAAATTTTCATTGCAGTATTGTCCTAAAATAGTAAATAGTAAATAGTCAGAGTAAATACAGCTTAAAATAGACAGAAAAATCCATGAGCTGTTTTCTCTTTACGTCCTTGTTGCAATTACATTCCGCCACATGACACATATTCACAAAACATCTATATCTAAGATCGAAACAAGAGCAGAAGAACAATTCCGTAAGACGAGAAATACGCCGGTTCGTTGCCTACCCTTCCCCATAACAACAAGAGAAAATGGAACGAGTTGGAAGAGAGTGGCGGGTAAAAAAGCCGAGTAGCTAGTCTATATTTTTATGAAAATCGATACATAGTGAAAAGAGAAGAAGATAGAGAGCAACAATATAGATATACTTCCGGCCTCGACGAGGAGCGCGAGCGCAAATACAAATCGATTTCTAGTCCGAGCCATCGTCTCTCGTCGTCTCGCCCCTTTACACACACTCATTCTCTCTCTCTCTCTCTCTCTCTCTCGCTTTCCCTCCCTCCAGGATGAAGAGAAGAAGCGCGGCTAGAGAGGCGGATAGAACAGCGGCCTCCGAGAGAAAGAGAGATCGGCGTACACAAAAAATATATATACAGCACCGCTGCGGCGAGAAAGAGAAGGAGTGGGCAAGAAAGAGAGAGAGAGAGGAGAGCGCTACAACGCCCTTAGGCATGACAACGAGACCGTCCTTACTTTGTCTGGCGCATAAAGCAAGAGCAAGACAAAGAATGCGGGAGGAGGCTGCCATGGGAGGTTGGAAGCTGGCTGATGGTCGATGCGATTGCGCGCGCGCTCGCGCTATTTAAAAGTCAAAGCGAATGCAGATGAGGCGGGCGTACAGCGCGCTCGCTCGTTCATAGAGACGTTGTCTACTCCCTTCCCCTCTCCTCTCTCTCTCTCTCTCTCTCTCTCTCTCTCTCTCTCGCTCAGGACGATGACGATGACGCGAACGAGTCGTAGCTGCTGCACTTAATCACGAAGAGCCGACGATAGTGTGTATAGACTAAGGTTGTTTCGGAAGCGCGAGCGCCGGTAAGGCAAATTGATTTCTTTAAGGATCGCTGCGGAGATTTCCCGAGCGTTTCATTATGCAAGTGGCCGCCCCTCTGCCCCCCGTCGAGCAATTTATTTTTATGGCGACTACCGGCGTAGAGCCGTCCCATTTCGCCCGAGGATCCAAGTACGAACTTATTTTTGGCTTTTTGAAGCCGGCGGCTGATTCTTTTTTTTTGCGTTTTTATATAGCTTTTGAATCGACGGCCCAGTTACTCATTAATCTCGGATCAGAAGCGAAATAGCGCAGTGGCATTTTCTAGCGAATTCTGACTTTGAAATTGGCGCGCAAACACCTTATTTATCTTAGGCTTAATTCTAGTAGCGAGGAGACCACTTACACTCATCAAACGCAACTATAGCTCTCCGCAAGCTCTCCCTCTCTCGCTCTTCATCACAATCAAGTCCGTCATTATGAATTCAAACTAGACCGAGCTCGCAGCTGTGGCCAAATTTATTTATACTATAAATTAGAGGCGAGAGAGGTACGGAGATAATAGTGAATTCGCGACTGCAAGAAATAATACGCGAGAAGGCTCCGCAAAGCGAGAGAGATAGAGAGAGAGAGAGAGAGAGAGAGAGAGAGAGAGCAAACTGTGAGGCGGGCCGCGGCGTTTGAGTTGTTGTGCACACAGTGGTAGTGGTGGTGGCTGGAAACTCGATGCGCGAGTGAGAGAGAGAGAGGGAAGGGGGAGGAGGAGCCGTCGGCGGGGTGCGTTCATTCACTCGACTTGAAGAGGCCCATTGTCCTCCAGACGCGTAATGTACACACTCGGGCAGCCCTGGTGCACGTACTCAGACACACTACACGCGACACACTGTATATATACAGCCACGACGGCAGCGCTGGCGCGTCTTCCTTCGCGCCCGCTCACACCCCTTCTCTCCTCCGGACATCGCTGCCGACGTCGTCTCCCCTAAATATCGATGTACACGCCTATAGATGTGCGCGTGTTTGTACACGAACCTACGGGATTGCTGTGATTTTCGGACGAGCGAGAGATGAGATTGCGCATTCGAATTAAGGACTGAGTTCATCTATAAACAAATTACGTTGAGATTTCCGAAAGAGTCAAAGTACCGACAGACTTTGTAAAACGTCTAAGCTAGCTGCTATCGAGGACAAAGCTATAGTGCAGCATCGAAACAACGACTACATCAGAACAACGCACACCTTAGTTCTCACAGATGATGTACACGACTGCACTATTTCAATACAGCGCGAGCTTAGACCGTCCTCCTTCTCTGCCTGGCCGTTACTCGCGCGCTCGTACGGTAATGAAATTTTGGGACAATCGGCTTGCGTTGACGGGATAGCGTAGCTGGGGAAGGGCTCCCTTATTCGCAAATTAAAATCGGATTTGCCCGAAGGGAATTATCATACAAGCGGTTTGCCCGCGGACTTTAATCGCTTGTGTTTCAAAGCTTTCGTGATATGATGTATTCGAAGGATTTGCGCGGGATTTACATTGAAGGACCCGTCCAACACTGAGGTATAAAGCGTATTTCCTACCGGGCGCCGCTCCTCATTGTTTTCCACTTGTGCTATGGCATTTTTTTCGCCACTGTCCGCGAATTGTAAATTCAAATGCGGCGCGGACTAATTGTAACGGAACGCGGGAGCTTTACGTTGAATAAGTTATAGGAATATTTTTAGTAAACCACATTTTTAGTTAGTTTGCATATGGAAAATAAAAGTTATTTTGAGTCAGAATTGAAGAAGGAGTAATCTACAGATTTTTGGTTTTATTAGTAGAAATTCATGTACTTACTACTCAAAGAAGAATGACAAAGCGACTAAGTCTCGAAGGACAAAGATTTTCTTATGGGTCAGTCGCACTACTTAAGGTGACTATTTTTAGTAGCATATACGTAATGTATTAACACCTTTAAAGTACATAATAGACAGTCCGAAAACACTGAACTCTTATGTTATTGTTTTAAATGCTTATGAAAAAAAATAATGGCAAATTTGAGTTTTAATAGCTTTAATTATTTTTATACTATAAATTACATACATTTTGATATTTTTGATTCACCAAATATCTAAGCTTTTAAAAATGGCATTCAGAATAACGCCACCTGAGGTCCTAACAAAGCGGATTAAGATTCACCAAACACAGTAATAATTGAGTAAATATCGTCAACTGTAAATCATTAATTTATAACAAAAATCTTGCTCATGTGTCAAAGTCTATTAGAAGTAATATAAAAAAAATTGGTGAGTAAATAAGATTTCTATAAAATAATGAAAAAACTTTAGATGTGGCAATCGCCGCTCCAGTTTGTAAACTAAATAAATACAATTATATTTTTAACTATTTACGAATTTTAAAAAGATTAAATTCAACATAATAATTATGTACATATAATTAAATTACAAATCATAAATCCATCTACTTTAAAGAAACAAGAGTTTATTCAACATATATAACAACAAATTTTAATTAATACCAAGAAGTGCTACCGATTTTGTTTACTTACTAGTTGAACTATATTACCAAATTATAACGTTTACAAAACGTACACGTCACCATATTAATAGATGTATTAAATATATAAATGAAAAATTGAAATAGATTATACGTAGATATAAAACCTCAAAATTATTTTCCAATTCTGCCAATCAAATTTAAAAAAAAAAATATATTTCAGGGATAACACCTTCGTCGATAGTAATTGAAAGTAATTCCCTTTTCCCAGCATCATCAAAACTACATTTTCAAAGTCGACATGTCAACAGTACATCGACAAAGTAGCTCGTTATTACATTTGATAGGTATTACTTAAAAAAAAATTATTTATTGATCCTCCACCAAATCAGTTATAGTATGTCGTGTCTATTTTTGTAAAATCTAATCTCTATAACTTTTCATTCTCCACTACCCCAAAAATTTAAAAGAAGAAATTAAAAAAAAAATAAATAAAAATAGTAAGATGGAGATTAAAAATAGAAGTACGATGATAAAAGCTCTATTCCTAAAGTGCAAGTACTTCAATGAGCAGTACCATTCACACATAAGAAAATAGTAAGAAAAGCTAAGAAAATAGAAAGCAAAAGTGCAAGTACTGGAAGCTCTTATAAATTCTACTCTTTATAGCCCACAAATATGAAACAATTCAATTAAAAGACTGGTCGGCAGAAATGTCACTTTTGTAAATCGCCTGTCGTGTCGACTCGATCTACGTGCAAATGTACTCGATCGCATACAGCCATATACATATAGCAACCCGCACCGGCATTCGAGCTGATCGGGTGAAGGTGAAATGACCGGAAAAATTTCCATAGCGTAACGAAGCGCTCCAGAGCTCCTTGTCGCGCAGATTCGCTTCGTTTCTTTCCTCGCCTCGTTTCCATGCTGCGCTCTCGGCTGACCGGAATGAAAAGAGAAGCATAGGAGAGAAGAGGAAGAGGCGGCAAAGTTTTATTTGCTCCTCCTCTGCGCGCAGACAGTCTCGTTCTAGCGACTTCTCTCTTTGGAGTCGTCGCGCGCTGTCCTTCCCTTCGCATAATGGCTATCGTTATCAAGAAATTAAGACTTCGTTAGCGCCACCGCTCTTACTCTAATTGGGAAGCGTTACACAGCGCACTGGCGGCGGCGACGGCAGCCGACGGCTAAATTATGTTTTCCACGTTTTCGAGAAGATCGAGACGCAGTCGTCGGAGTATCTCGGCTGAGGAAAAACGCTGAGACTGAAGGGAGTTTGAAATATGCTCGTCTACGAATATCTCTCGGTATATTTTTTCGCTATGTAGGTCGAAAAAATATTTTCTTTTATTTGCTTTTATAGTGAAAACTTGACGTTGCGTATATTTTTGCTGCAGCCGCTTTGTAACTATATAATACTTTTATGCAAAAGGAAAATATTTGTAGAAACACCATTCCTAACGTTTTAACAAGCAGGCACTAAAAGTTATTGAATCACGCAGGAACGAATCCGACAGTCCGTTTCAGCAATGACTCTCGACGTAGAGTACCACCTGTCACGAATTGTCCCAAACGAAAAAAGAGTTCTCGTGAAAACTGCCTCGTGCCCCTTCGGCGAGGACTCGTGGTGTCATCGACATATACGCGCAAACCCGCCTCTGAATGAAAGACGCGAGTTTCAAAGGGAGTGACGGCGTTATGGAGGATTTCTGAGTCTACGCTCGCGGTAATTATTCGGGCAAAGTGGATACGAAGACATCAAACTACTCAGCGCGAATCAGCGGTGACGAAGAGAGAGAGAGGGAACGTCTGGCGAATCGTCAACTCTGCGATGAAATAGCGACACAGCAGCAGCACCACCAACAGAAGCAGCAATGCTCTTAATGCTACAGCAGTTTTCAGGACATAAAGCGCTGGAGGTTAATTATTCCATACGCAAATGTGCATTTGCGTAATGGACTTGAGCGGGAGACTTCGCTTTAAGTTCTACGACAACAAAGACGTTCCAGTGCAAGAGAGTGGGAGAGAGAACGCACTTGCTCCGCTCGCTTAACCTCGCGCGCCTTGGTAAATGTGTACTGTGGCGCCCACCTATCATCTATTAATTATTTTTCTCGTTTCCAGTCATTTTTTCGAAGCCTGTTTCGAAGCCTCTTTTTCGAAAAAATTTTTTTCATAATGAATTTCTTCGAGATCCGGTAATTGCAATTTCCACGCATAAAGGGCCGTTATTTCTTTGGCCATAACCTCAAGTAAATGACTAAAAAAAATAACATCCATCCACCAGTGAAAGTTTATGAATTCCCAAAAAAATCCACGATGGGAGCGTACGAAATCATTTCCATCGTTAAGAGCGCAAAAAATAATTAATTGTAAGAAAAAATCACTTTTGTATGTCCAACGATTACAGGAGTAAAATTGGGTTAAGCTCTTCAAAATTCCGTGTAGAGGTAGATTTTTGATAGTTCTCGTCAAGTGCTTTGGACAAAATGATTGGTCAATAAATTTCAGAGATATTTGAGATTAAAATGTTTTAAACCTTTTTTTCAAATCGTAATTTCTCGAGAATGGCTCTATATATCTGAATCGGATGGATAGTATTCGAAAGAGAATTGAAATAATTGTATTTTCTAAAGAAAAATATTTTCTAGTTATCATGGTTTTTTTTGTTATTAAAAAAACGTAAAAAATGAGTTTTGTATCCAACGATTACGGAAGTAAAATTGTCTTAATCCCTTCAAAATTCCTTATAGAAGTAGATTATGGATAGCTCTCAGCCATTTTTTTTTTGGCAAAATCAATATTCCATAAATTTCAGAGATATTTGAGATTAAATTGTTTTTAGCCTTTTTTCAAATCGTAATTTCAAATGGTTTTTCCCACAGTCTTACAGCGAGTTTTGAATCATTATAAAAGCGAAATTTCAATTATCATAATTAATTAAAGGAATCAGCAAATTAAGTTTGAGGAAGTCACGGGCCAATGAATTGGCAACAGTTTTTTTATTGTAAAGATATTGCTTTTTAAAATTTAAATCAATTGAATGCTGTTAAATGAATTAGACCTTAAACATGAATAACAATGTTTAGTTTTATGATTTATACTAATATGCATTGGATATTTTACCTTATTGTATCGTTTGTTTATGTTAAAATTGAAAGGAACTTACAAAGTGATAATTGTTGCAATGTGATTCGCGATTATAATTTATAATTTCCGATTTTCATTTTCGAATATACGTAGAGTAAGAGGATGCTCTTTGTTGAATTTTGCAAATATTTATTCGCGTATAAATATTCAACAGATATAGTGAGGTATGCACGCACGATAATTGCGCAGAATATTTACGGATAATCATACTAACGTAGTTATTATAAAAATAATAATAGTGCTTCATTTAAATATTAACGAGAAATTAATTGTACGTTTATTACCGTTTAATTATTGATTCAGTCTTCATTTGTTAATAAATAATATACAATAGAATAGACCAGTAAATCACGTGCCTATTCGTAAGACCTAATAAAAAGTCTTCCCTCTCTAAATTCACAAAATATCCCCACTGCTTTTGCGACCGTTCTCGAAATGACATGTCGCAAGACACTACGAGTCCTCCCGGATGACGAAAACCTGCAATTTCCAGTCGTGCCCTCCTCTCCTTCCGCAAAAATAAAGGAAATCTCTAGAAAAAAAGAGAACGAAAAAAGCATGAAAAACGAGGCCTCGTTACTCACGAAAGCGGATTCCGATCCCTCGCGCACTGTGAAATGAAAAGCTCGCGAGGGTAAAAGGCCGTGCCTCGCGTAGCTTGCCACGTCGTCGACGACGACTCTTCCTCTCAATTGGCTCCGAATGCAAAATTAGGTCCGTTACTCTCCGAAAAGAAACAGCCTCGTCGAAGTGAACCCTCGCATACGTGTTACCCGGGACATAACGTACCTATATTGCGGCACATAAGTTTACCCGAGAGTGTTAGGAAGGAGTTATTTTTTCAAACCCTCGCCTGTCCCCCTGTTATATTTATGCGGGATGGGCCCAAGCGCGCGTCGCGGTATTCGTTATTTATGCTGCGGTACGGGAAAACCCGCTCTTAATAATTTATACAGGTGAGATATTTATCCGAAAGCTGGTTTCCGAGAAAGTATCTATATATATCCTTGAACTGACACTGTTGATGTACACATCCATACGAAATGTTACTATATGCGAACAGCAGCATTAAAAGTGAAATGAAGTCGTTCGATTATCTGTAACAAGCTATACTCTAGAGTATCAAGATTCTCCTGCTCGACATCGGAATAAAAGCGAAGACGTATATATACGCGCACGCAAACGTGCGAAACTATGAGAGAAATGCGCGGAGCGTCTCCTTATCAAAAGGGTCGAGGGTAGTTCTCCCTCACTGCCCCCTTCTCCTCCTTCCTTCAGGGTAATAAAATCCAGCCTCTAAAGCGTTCGCGGATAGACGAACTGTTCGCACGGGCGTTAAGAGATAAGACTTTAACTGTTGGCGTTAACGCTCGCCTCCTACGTCACACTTCGTTAAAGTCGCATAAACCAATCCGCCTGGCTACCACCGTCACCGCAACGCGAGAGAGCGAGAGAGAGAGGGAGTGAGGCCGTCCGTCTTTTGCATCGTCGCGTCTCTGGCTTTGCAATTTATATCGGCTGTACACTGTCGGCCAAGAGTCGTAATGAAAGTTAATGCTGAAACCTTGAGATAAATTGCAGCTGAATTGCAGAGCCGAGGTGACATGGTTAACGTCACGTGGTTATTTCAGACTAGTAGACGGTATCATAAAATCGTTCGTTTAAAGTAGAATATTGTACACGGTGAAAAATAAAATTTACGTAAAACTTCTGGCGTAGATGATTTCAGGTGAGTTCTGTTGCTGTGAAAATTTCAATTTGCATGCGTTGCTCACTGTTCTCCGAGCAACTTTCATAAAACGATATTAATATTCCTTGGTAAATTACGAGTGAGACTGTACCTGGAATATACAAGCTGAAAGAGCCATCGTCCCGTCCGATAAGACAAATTGCGCGTATTTTTGCCCTTCCGCCGCCTTAACGCGCGTACTAGCCGCGAAAAACAGTCGAGGGACACTGCACCAGCGTATAGAAGCAGTTACATCTATGCAGCGCAAAGCCCGCTGCTGTTTTTCCCTCCTCCTGCTCCGTGCTTTCCTTCTTACGCGCGACTCGTATTTTCTCTATCTGCCCAAGATATCCTGCAGAAGGAAGAAGGGCTCGCGCAGAGAGGGAAAAAGTACAAACAACCCGAGGCGTGCAAAACGGCGACGGAAAAAGCCGCGCGCATTATCTTTCACATAAAGCGGACGGAAAAAAAAAATTTGTTTACTCTCGGGAGGGCGCGCACTTGCTCGTCTCCTGCCTCTTTTACATGCGTGCGATGTTTCTTTTTTTGTTTTATCTTTTTGTAAACGTTGCATAATTCGCTTTGTGATTAATTATGTTAGGAATGCCAGGAATGCAAGCAGCGTGCTTTTAGTTCGGGATACCGGAAGAGCACTGTCTGTGTGTGTGTGTGTGTGTGCGCGCGCGTTCGCAGAGGGAAGAAAATGAAACAAAATATACCGAGTTGACAGTACGCAACGACGGCTACGACGACGACCGTATTACGTTTTACGAAGCGCCGTGGAGTAATGTTGCATAAAGCCCACGTCGTCGTAATAATGTGAAAGCCTCTATTCCTTTTCAAAGTTAATGCGGCATTGATGAAAGAAGTATTTTCATTACTTAGGATTAAGTTGTCCGTGACGTACGAGCTGTACCTATAAGGTGGGTCTGGGTTTCTGCTATTTTATGGAAATAAATATTTTGCAAGAGGACTTATACAATGCAGGTAATCAAAAGGTATACTTTAAAGAGTGAAGAAGTATATTTTTATATATGTTTGTATGTGCGATGGTACAAAAAATTCTCCTCAACTCGTTTCTCATAAGAACGACGAAAAATAAAGCTAAGGCATAGCTCCAACGATAAATTTTTTCTTCTTCTATAGGGCATACAATGAACGAAAAAAAATTGAAATATAATAGGAAAACGGTCTTGTGGCACAGTTTTAACGGCAGATCAATCTTTCTTAGGAGGATTTAACATGAAAAAACTGATCGAAAAATGGTAAAGAACGAGAAGAAAAAGTTTCTTTTTAGCTAAGAATCATGAAAGTAGGACAATCATATGCAAAGTTACATATATTTGAAAATCACGAAGAATGTCAGAAATGATCAAAATTTTACGAACTACGTAAAGTTGCAAAAAAATCTATACTCTTTTCCTCGTGTAAATCTTCATAAAAATATTATATGCGGTTAAGACTATCACAACACCGTCTTCACGTACTCCAATTTTTTCCCGTCTGTTGCATGACCTGTAGAACAAGGACAAATTTATTACAGCGGTGCCTAAACTTTTTCGTCGCTTTTACGACTGAATTAGGGACAACTTTTGGTAGTATTACCCGTATAGAACTAAGAAGTTTTGTTCTTAAAACTAATAATTACATAAACAGTAAATCAGTAGAGTGAGTTTCGCTTATGTCAGACATGCAATAATATATCCTACGAACCTTATGCGGCATGATTTTATTTATAAAAATACTAAAATACTCATAAATTTTACCCACTAAAGCTTTCAGAAAAATCATTAATTGAACTCAATACCTCAGCAGTGGCAGCGAATCCTCGATTCCCCAGTGGGGAAAAAGATGCCTCGCGCAAAATCACGTCAGAATCAATTCTCCAGCTAATTCACGTTTGATGTCGAACTAATGACTCGTGCAAACAAAAAACCATATTCCACATATACACACATAGAGCCACAGAACGCGTCTCGCGGGCGCGACGGCATTATCCTTCGCGAGACGAAGAAATCTCCAGAGTTCTCTCTCTCCCTTTCTCTGCTACAAAAAAACCTACAGCGCGCAGTGTCTCGCACGGAGGCCTAAAAAAGCCGCACAGCCACGTCGCTGATTCAGCTCTACAGACTCGCGCGCGCACATACTCAACCGCACACAATGCATACTCGCTGCGCTTATTACTCACGCATGCGAGCGCGCCGTGGAAAAGAGAGAGAGAGAGAGAAATATTTTGCAGCAGTGCGGGGGAGTATTGAAAAGACGTCGTCGAGTCGTTAACATGAAAAATGGCTGCCCTGCCGCGCGCACAAGTAAGAAGAGAGAGAAAGACGAAAAAGAAGGAAAAGCATGATGTAGGATCATATATATGCGGCGAGGAAAGTAAAAAAGTCGAAAACCAGCAGCACGCATGTATGCGCAATTAACGCCACTTGACACGCTTTTTACTAGCGCGACTTGAGCTGAACCGCGGCAGTCTCTCTCTTTCTCTCTCTCTCTCTCTCGCTCTCTCTCATACTCCCGAACCGCCACCTCCCTCTTCACTATATATACTCCTCTGCACGCTCGCAAAAACGTATACGCTAAATCTTATATATATATATATATATATATATATATATATACACACACACAGGCAGATAGATGGATGTCAGTGTGCAGGTGCAGCGGATGATAAGGCGTGTGAAAAAGACTCGTATAGCGCCGGAGGAAAAAGAGAAGCTTGCGCGCTGTAATACATCGGGGGCAGAGGCGAAGATCTCGAGCCTGTGTACAAGGAGAATCCCATATGCCGTTTCTTGCAACGAGAGAAGGAGAAGTTCGCTTCCGCGCTGCTTGCTGGAGCAAGAATAAAGGAAAATAAATTCTTAAGAATAGAATTCGCTCCAAGGGGCGAAATGGAGAAGGCAGCAGCCAGGTATATATATATATATATAGAGCGAAGCCTCGGGGCTCCTAAGTAAAACCTTCACGTATTGCAGCTATAGGCCACGACTTCATATCGTGGAGAATTTCGAGGAGAGCCGAAAGGTGAGAGCCTCCGTCTCTATATATACATCCCTCTCTCTTTTTCGCCTTTTACGCTGATGATATTCCCGGATACAAATCCGCGGTCAGGCTGCAGTTGCACTGTACATATACGCGTGCGTTTGATTTCGAGCTAAACGAAAAAGCTTGCGCGCGCCAGCAGCAAAAGAGAATACATGACGAAGGGGCTCGTACAACATTTAGCAACTTTCTCTCTTTTGCTTCCTCTTGCGCTGGCTAGAGTTAGAATTTCATAACGTGGAATCGCTTTTCGGCCGTTAAAAATAGAGAATAGTAAATTATCGCAACGTACTTTGACAATTTTTAACGGTCTGCTTACTCTTCGCGCATAATAATTCAAGTGCCTTCATTTAATGCATGAGGGACGATACATCTCGCGTAGCTGCCTCTGTATATATATATACATATATCTGCGAGCGGTCCATTTCAGGAGGAAACGTCATACATCCTTGAATAAGGTATTCTTTTGCTGCCGGCTTCAGCGCACGCGTGCGTGCAAAATATCACTCGAGAGCACAAAGGAAATTTCATTCTGGCCGCCAGGGCAATTTTTCAAAATAACCTTCGCTCTCTCGCAAATTATGATTATATAGTAATTTTAAAACGTATTCTCAAAAGAACGTTCAAATGTGGAAGTCCGTGTAAGGCCACTTGTATGCATCCTACACAAATCTCGTGTACGATGTTATCTTGTGCGGATCGCGATTCTCTAAATTCAAGCGCGCGCGCGTGCGCAGAGCTATAAATTTCATGTATTCCAAACCCGGAACTCGCCTTCCGAAAATAAGCATCAAGACGGGAGAAAAAAGAAGGAGAAAGAGAGAAAGAGCGAAAATACTACAGTAGTGCTACACGTGCACCGAGATGGAGAGAGATAGCGAAATAACGAAAGGCCGAGAGTAGAAAAGTCGAGCTCTGGAGATGCCCGGCATTACACTCGGATAGCAGTCGCACCGGTAATATTTCTCTTTCGCATATTTCCCTCTCTCTCTCTCCCTTTGCCCTCACTTCGCCTACGGCCGCTCGCCCGCGCAAGGGCAGGAAGGAAGGAAGGAAGCGTATAGTTTGTCAGCGAGGGAGAGAGAGAGAGAGAGAGAGAGAGAAAGCGAGCCCGACGAAAGACACAAGGGAGGGTGAGGAGATAGAGCGGCCTGCCCGATGCTCTTTCTCTCTCTCTCGACTATATCTTTTCTCCGTCTCTGTCCTTCCCACGTGAGGGTAGAAATTTTTCGGGCGCACGCGTATATACGACGACTTTTCTGTATCTCCCTTTTATCTCCCTCTCTTTCTCATACGCTCTTTTTTCAGCTGCTCGTCTTAGATCTTGAAAAATGCGGAGGAAGCCACACGCGAAGATGCGACGTGTCGCTATCGTCGTTTTTTCTTCGCTTTCGCGCGGCTAATCAGGTTCTCCCATTTGCAGAAAGCGGAAAATAAAGTAGTCACGAGGTGTGGAGGAAGAAAAAAGAAAGGAAAGTGTAGTGTGTGAAAGGAATGGGGGAGCTATTAATTACTTATTTCACATTTGAATAATTGAGTGCGTGTGCAGCGCACGGAGTGTGTGTATTTTAGCGAGATTTTGGCAACGCGATAAACTAGATAAAAGAAAATAAGTGTAGGCAAGTTTCGTTTGTCTCTTTAAATCTTATACTTAAATTTAAATGTAACTCTTTTAAATTGAAGAAATCAATAATATTGCGAATTCTAAAATCAAATAGGTTACAGCTAATGGAACATGAATACTTTACGCGCAATTGGTACACCTCAATTAGGTCGTTCTGAGAACGCGACTGAATTGGCAACTTTGCAGAGAGTAAACATTTGATGGAAATTATCAAGTTTTGCTAGAGGAATGCAAAGCAGGAAAAACATCAGTCCTGCAAAATTAGCCAAAATAAATTGGAGGAAGCAACGAATAGATCGGAGGAGAACAGTTTAACAATGTATGACTTTGAGAAGTTGTAAAATAAATTAGGCGATATAAGTTATAAACTTTTGGTCCAGGGAGTAGGAGGCAAAGACAGATGGGCGTAAAAGAGAAGAAGAGGAGAGAGGGATAGAGCGAGAGTAGAGGTAAGGAAAGAAAAGCAAACATTGAATTACGGGGGGGAAGAGAGCGTGGAGGAAAATCAGCCGACGAGGAGAGGACGAGCGAGAGGTGGAGAAAAGTTTAGCAAGGGATTGTTGTTTGTCACGAGCGGCTGAGCTATATATACCTATATGCGAGTGCAGTTCTCCCCCTCTTTCTCGCTGTTTGCCGAGGAAGTTTCTCTGATACGGTAATTGAGTGTATGTAGCCCAATGAGAGGAAGACGCGCGGCTGCGCGAGCGCTGACGATTCAAGCGTAAAATCTAGATTCTACCGCGAGAGCTCGAGAATCTGCGTCTATATATACCTATATACACATATTTCCTCTCTCCCTCTCCCTCTCTCTCTCTCTCTCCCGTCGCAGCAAAACACACTCGCGCGCGGGCAATTCGGTTACGCGCGATTCTCAATACGCCGCGCGGTCTGATTACGCAGCAGCCCGAGCTGAAACGAGAGAGAGAGAGAGAGAGAATCCTTGATGTCATCGGGACACGATGTCTTGGTACAATCAGCCGAGTATCTCGGGGCGATTTTAGTTTTAAAACTAGATGGAAGGGATTAGCGTTGCGAAACGGGCTTCGTGATTTTGCTTATTCCGTGGTTGATCGAGTGCAATCAGGTAGTTCGAAAGCTTCTTCCTAATATTAGTATAAAGCATAAAATAGTATACTGAAATAACCCATATTTTCTTACCCATACATTAATTCAGTAAACTAAAAGGGTTCAAAATATTAAAAACATTTGTAAGTTCCCAAGGTTTATGAGATCCACATCGAACTTTTTTTCGAGCTTTGACTCAAGAGTTGTTGATAACAATATTTTAAAATAAAATTAAAGGCATTAAATTAACTTTATATATGACAAAACATTGTAACTATGCACTCAGAAAACGATCTTCCTGTAGCGACGAGAATCTGCCTGTCGCAGAAGGATTTTCAGTTAGAAATAGGGCCAAGAGAATATCTTCTTATGAAAGGAGGAATATCTGCTTCCGGCAGCACTGCA
>JAYJLV010030405.1:0-29833 GCA_036873485.1 Torymus texanus | reverse complement strand
TTTTACTTTTTAATACCTTTCTTCATTTTTACCAAGAATAAAGTTATAATTATCGTTTAATAAGTCCTTACAACAAAATCCCTTTTAAAATTTCCATTTCGATAGCACACGTATATACAGGCAAATCTCTGGACGTTTTAACTTTTATTTTCCATAAAAACACTTTCGAAGCTGTACATTTATGCTTTTATTTACATATGTTCAAATGGAACATTAAAATTTAGAAATTTTTGTCTGATCCGGACCATCTCTACTAAAAAGATTCATCGAAATACCTTTTATTGTACAAAAGTATGAGCTCCAGAATTATTAACGATCGTTTTTCGATCGAAAAAAACTCATCCAGTTTTTCATTTTTTTAAAAAACACTTACACATGTCTACATGGAGCAATGACAAAAAAGTTCTATTGACAATTCCAGTAATTTTTTAATAATACAAATTACTAGAAAATTTTTTTTAGTAAATATATATATATTAATACTCTTTTGCATGCAACCCATCCGATTCCGATACATAGAGCCGTTCTCAAGAAATGACGATTTGAAAAAAGGCTAAACAAATTTTAACCACAAATATCTCTGAAATTTATGGAAATTTGATTTTCCTCAAAAAAACGCCGAGAGCTATCCATAATCTACCTCTTCAAAGAATTCGGAAGCGATTAAGACAATTTAACTGCCGTAATAGTGAGTTCGTTTTTTTTAATAAGAAAATAACCGTGACAGCTAGAAAATATAGGCATTTTAATTCTCCTTCGAATGATATCCATCCGATTCAAATACGTAGAGCCGTTCTTGAGAAATTACGATTTGAAAAAAAGTTTTAAAAAATTCCAACCTCAAATATTTCTGAAATTTAAGGAATATTGATTTTCCAAAAAAAAAATGGCCGAGAACTATCCAAAATGTACCTCTACAACGAATTTTGAAGTTATTAAGTGAATTTTACTCCCGTAATCGTTGGACATACAAAACTCATTTTTTAATGTTTTCTTAAAAAACTAACCAACTGAATGAATCCAAATTTTTACAGATTATAGCTATTTATATTCTATATTATCATGACTTTTCTAAAAAAAAAATGACCGTTTATTTTGAGAGTAAGCTTTTAAAAGAAAAAAAGCACATTTTTGTTAATAACAAAAGAATCGTGATGGCTAAAAAATGTTTTTTTTAGAAAATATAGGTATTTTAATTCTCTTCTGAATGATATCGATGAAAATATCTCGATTCAATCATTAAAAAAAAAGCAAGAATAAATTTTAAGAAAATCGAAAATTCGAAATAAAATAAAAACGCATCCTCCCAATCAAAAAACGGAATTTTGACCCGCAATCAGACAAGAAAAACAAAAAAGATGAGACCTGTCCGGTTAAATCGAGCGAGTAGAAGCTGAGATCCAGGCGTAAACACACACACACATACATCCATATAGACATTTTTCAAAAACCATGTATTTTCATTCGTAACACCTCGGAAAACAATTATAACATATTTTTACACCAACTCAAAGAATTACTATCACAAAGCTTCCTCTAGGAGTAATCAAAGTTAGAAAAAGATCGAAAAATAGGTCATTTTTTTTAATCGTTGGAATAGCAGCTTACTGTCGTTGTTCAATTTGTTGAGCTCTTCTATATGTGATAAAAGCTCGAACGAGAGCCATTGTTTACAGATGTGCTATGGCAATCACCCCAAATATAAGATTTTTCATTTTATAAATTTCGTAATAAAACAAAAAGGGCTTTTTGACCCGCCAACACACAAAAAAAACAAAAAAGTGAGACCTGTCCGACTAAAATTGACCGAGTAGAAGTTGAGACCAATGCTTATACATACACACATACATCATACAGACATTTTTCAAAAACCATGTATTCTGATTCCTAACACCTCGATAAACAATTATACCATATTTTTACAACGACTCAAATAATTACTATCACAAAGCTACCTCTAGAAACATGCTCATAGAGTGCGGTACTGCCCCTCTGGTGTAAGTCTCACAGCCGTGACTTATACTTGCCTTCAAAGCGCTACTGCGCCTTTTTAATGTACCTTTGATAGCCCCTCGTATACTCCACCTTTTAATTCTTGCAACTTCATATGTAAGTATTTTCACAGTATCGTGAGAGCTATCGAAAAACGAAACCATATCCCAAGACTGTAGGTGATGTACTGTTATACCGATAACGATCGTAGAGTATAAAGGTAACGATGATACAGCGATAGCACCAAAGGGAAAAAAGATCCGGGATTAAATTCAAATGCGCAAGTGATGCTCTCAAACCTGCCAATACAGACAAATTTTCAATGAAAAATGGCGTTTAACATCTATAAATAGGATGCCGCTGTTAACGTACAAGTTTTATACATGAGTTTTGCACTTAATAATTCTAGTGTATCTAATTATACACAATAATTTACATAAGTTGTTGTAATTAATCAAAATGCTGAATTTCAAGATGAAATTCATCATTAATTTTTTCAATATTAACAAATTTTTAAGCTCAAGAAGGGAGCCAAAATACGAAATATCTTACACATACTTTTGCTTCCTCCTAGAGAAAGTTTTGTGATAGTAATTTTTTGGGTTATTGTAAAAACATGTTATAATTATTTTCCGAGGTGTCAGGAATCAAAATACATGGTTTTTGAAAAATGTCTTATGTGTGTGTGTATTCGCCTGGATCTCAGCTTCTTACTCGGTCGATTTTAGCCGAACAGGTCTCACTTTTTGTTTTTTTTTGTGTGATGGCCAGTCAAAAATCTGTTTTTGTTTTATTTCGAATTTTCAATTTTCTCAAAATTTATTTTTGCTTTGTTTTAATGATAATTAAAATACCTATATTTTCTAAACAAAAATATTTTTTAGCTATCACGGTTCTTTTGTTATTAACAAAAACGTAAAAATTGCTCGACATGACAACTCTCCTACTCCTCGTTTCGCTCGTCGCACTACCTCCCACTCTATGTAAAAACGTCGTTTTACATTATAGATACGAACCCATTTCTCAGGATAATCTTATATTTTCACCAAAGCAAAAAAGCAAATCTTCAAATTCTATATACAATAAAAAAAATTATTTAATTATCAACAATTCTTGTATAAACTGAAATCCTGTGAATGTACAGAAAATGTTTAGCAGAGAAAAGTTTTGCCATATCATTATCTAAAACTTTTGTATTAATGTTTCTGTCTAAAGTCAAATCCTGTGGAGTTATAGCCGAAAATCGTTCATATTTGACGTTTTTAGCTGTTCGAAATCGATTTTTTAGCCTTAGCTCATCAGGAATTGAGTGTCTAAAAAACATGTTAAGGAGAGAAAAATTTTGTATTATTATTATCTATAACTTTTGCATTTAACGTTTGCGTGTGAAGTCAAGTCGTGTCATGTTAGAGCCTAAAATGCATCACTCTTAACGTTTTTAGCCGCTTAAAATCAATTTTATGAGCTTAGATCATAGGAATTGATTGCACTAGAAAATGTTCAATAGAGAAAAGTTTTGTATTACTACTTTTGTATTTAATGTTTCTATCTAAAATCAAATTCTATGAAGTTATAGCCGAAAATGATCCATTTTTCACGTTTTTAGCCATTTTTCGCTGTTAAATTGTAAAATATTGATCGCAGCGAAAAATGATCTACATATAAACGCTTAGTTTTAAATTTTTTTAGCAAATTCATGTATTGGAATTATGATTTACATTGAAAAGTATTTTGTACACAGTATGCTTGAAAATCGATTCTTCCCAAATTTTATTTGTTCTCGCATTTCTATGTTTTTTAATGGATCTTTCTGAAATTGAAACTGTGTTCTCCCTATAATTAAACGAATGTTTGGTAAAAATTTCGATGAGATCCGTGAAAAATTCTTTTAGATAATCCATAAACTTGATTACATACGTACATACATCATAGGAAACACTTCAAATGAACTAATCCTTGGCGGAAAATATTTTTAATTGACTAAATTTTTACATTATGGTGTTATAATTTTCACTCTGGTGAATATATAAGGCTCTCCCGAGAAGCGGTCGTGCCTAAAAATCACCAAAATAAAAAACTATTAAAAAAATTAATGAACTCACTAAAACTTTTTACTTCAGATGTATGTGGAATGCGCGGCGATAGCGCTTGTCGTCGGCTGGACGCATCTGAGGGTTGGTTCGCTGCTGAAGCTCGGTGTGATGATAGTCTCAATCCTCACGCTACTCGGTATATTCTCGCAATGCCAGCTCATCCAGGATTACTACGTCGATCCTCGAAACGAGTAAGACGTTGCATAACTCCATTTGGGTGAAATTTTACAAGATGAAGAGTCTTCATATCGTTGAGAGAATGGCTTCTTTTTTTACGATTCTTTTACTTCTCACGATAAATTGAAATTATTTTATTTTTAAGAATCTTGTGATAAAATAATTAATGTATATTGTTGTATCACAATTTATAATAATTTCGGTCACGTATTTTAAACCATCTAAGTGCAATGTTCGAACTAACTTGAAAGGTCTTCGCGTATAGAAACTTTATCGAAGCTATACTTCTCGAAGATTAAGAATATCGATTTCAAACTGTACGCAAAGATAGATTATAACAATATTAAATGCAATGAACTTAAAATCATTAAAAGTTCATATTAAATTTTATTGAATCAGCCATAAATTTATCCCAAAATAATATTCCTTTTAAAACTATCATTTTAAAAAAAAGTTCATAGAAATTATCTCCTCTAAAAAAATCATCAACATTACAGATTCTTCCAAGTGCACTACCTGATGCAAATCGGCTTCCTCCTCGCACTCGTTAGCCTCGTGCTACACGTGCTCGACCGTCGTATCGAGTACACATCGCGCACAGATTTTCTTTGGAAGAACAAGCTGAAAGTGGAGCAAGACGAAGTCGAGACGATGAGGGGTATAAACAAAATCCTCCTGGAGAACATCTTGCCGGCCCACGTGGCTGGACATTTCCTCGCTACGCGAGAGAATCAGGTAATGATTATAACAATCTTTGAACTTTAATTGTTTGTTTGTATAAAATAAAGGTTTTATTAATTAGATAAGCGTATATGAATCAGATGGATTTATATTCATCCGATGCACTTAGAGGTATCAAATACATTTTATAGGTATTAAGTGCATTTATAGGTATCAAATGCACTTATACGTATCAGATGCACTTATAAGTATCAGATGCAGTTATACGTTTATGTAACACATGCATCGCTTATGAAGTTTCGAATCAATCATTGGCTACCTAATAAAACGAATAAATGTAAAAAAAATAAAGATTCTGTTTTTTTTTTCTTTTGGCAGGACCTGTACCACGAGAGCTACAGCAGCATCGCTGTGATGTTCGCCTCGATTCCCAACTACAAGGAATTCTACGATGAGACGGATATCAATAAACAGGGCCTCGAGTGTCTCAGACTGCTGAACGAAATCATCTGTGACTTCGACAAGTTGTTGTTGAAACCTAAATACTCGAGCATCGAGAAAATCAAGACGATCGGTAGCACTTACATGCTTGCCTGCGGCCTGAGTCCTGGCAAAGAGGATGGAGACGGCCTGGTAATTAATAGATTCTATTATGTGATCACGAAAATTTATATCATTGCTTTTTTTATTGAACTTTTCGTAAACGGTTTTGTTTTAGGTCGACCTTGAAAAGCAGCGAGAACACAACGTCATAGTTCTCGTAGAATTTGCCATTTCTCTCATGACTTTGTTAGATCAAATCAACAGAGAATCCTTCCAAAGATTTAAATTAAGGATAGGTAAATTTAACAAGCAACCAATTTTCAGTCCTAATTATCATACTTATATACAATTTGCTCTTTCCAGGGTTAAACCACGGCCCTGTGATCGCTGGGGTCGTAGGCGCACAGAAACCCCAGTACGATATTTGGGGTAACACAGTGAACGTAGCCTCGCGTATGGACAGCTGCGGTGAAATGGGCAAGATTCAGGTAACTGAGGATACGGCAAAGGTGCTCCAAAACGCGGGTTACGAGCTTACCTGTCGTGGGCCGACTTATGTCAAGGGCAAGGGTACGCTCACTACTTACTTCGTCAAGACGCCCTTTGACGACAAGCAGGATAACTACTAGTACAGAGATGGAGAGAAGAAATATAATAATAGGATGGTGCAAGGAACGTTGTTATGATGTTACAGAAACGAGGGGGAATTGAGAATTGTAAATGGTCGATGATTTTAAAGTCACTGATATCGGGATGTCTTATATTGTGAACATGAGTACATGTATACCACTGTTAATGAAGTGAAAGACGTTGATAAATCAAAGTTGCAGTTGTAGAAAAACTGATAAGTTGAAATCCTTGATGTTAGATGACTATGAGGAGGTATCTGAACGAGAAAAAATTATATAGAACTTAATTACAAACGAACGAAACGCATTTCTATTTTTGAGGCATCATATATTGTACACATTTTAAAGGACACTGAGCCTAATGTGATAAAATTATGATTTATACCGGTAGGGTGAAAGTAATTGTTTTCTGCATTTAATAATCGTATCTGAAATACCAGAATCAGTTTTTTTAATATTTTTAAAAATTTTTGAAACATTTTTCAGCTTTTTTTTGCGGAAAAAAGGATGAAAATGTGTTTAAAATCCTCGAATTCATACTATAACTGTATCGTCATACATAATTTATTAAATCATCAAGTAGTATGAAAAGTTAAATAAAAAAAAGAATAAAATAGTTAAAAACTATTAAAAGTAAATATTTTTATCATGATTAATAAATATACCGGCAAATAAAAATCAATCGTAATCTGGAAAATTGCATTAAAACATTTGCATTTTCTAATAATTACAAATTTGTTACAGGAAAATAATAACAGTTAATTCTATTTTTTGTACAACTGTAGGATGTAAAACCAAAATTTTATGATTACCTTCTTTAAAATTAAAGATCATTGTAATAAATTAGTAAGTTCTCTAAACCAAGGTTTTAGAAAACTATCAAAATATTTTATAATCTTTTATATATATATATAATGATGGTTTGAATAACAAATTTTAGATAATGGAGAACATAAGTTTATTAGTTATTTTTTGGTAATTGACACGAAACTGATCAATCCTTATTATTTCATAATAATACAAAAATAATTTTATAATTAAGATAATAATGCAAACTTCACTTATTTATACTCATCGTCAGTACAAACCAAATTATCAAAAGCCTAAAATCATTTTTCGCGTACAAATAAACTATAAATAACAATTGTACCTAGATTAACTCTTCCTCAGTAACGAGATAATAAATAAAATCTAAGTCGATAAATTTTATTTTCATAATAATGTATCGAAAAAAGAAAAGCTATTGAAAATATACTTCTCTATGTTAGCAAACGTTTAACAAAACGAAATGAACATATTTTTTAAATCACATCTTATCGTAAACTGCAACATAGTAAGTAATATCTAACAACTATACATGCAATATTTAATTCAAAGTGTTCTAATCATCATTCAATAATAGTTGTAATTGCAGTTGACGGCGTTTCAAAATTAAATTAAATATTTCAAAAATAAAAAATTTCTCGTGAATGTAAACTAGCTTTTTTAAAAAAAAAATAATAAATTTCCTCGCTTTAAGCTAACGAGTCATTAGTTTCATAACAAAAAAACTGCTTGATTCTTATCTCAGTAGAAGATACGCAACGAACCGAAGCAAAACTAATCGCACACATAAGCACTTATTATTCTATGATCGATGGCCTAATCTGTGTAATATCGACGAGCGTTTGAAGCGACTCACGCATACATTATTATCATTATAGACGCGCCGGACGCGTCGTACCGCAAATTCTTTACATTTAGACAAATTGTGTATTATATGTGTATAATTATATATATATACAAATACTGTCTATATCTCATATTGATATATACGTAAATTCAAATTATCTCTGGTAGAAATTTCACCGTTACCACGATATTCGCAGGGAACGAACCTTTGGTAAAAATTGTCTCCTAATAATATCATGTTAAGAAAGTCACGAGATAAACGTGTATCGAGTTATTATGTTGGATGTTACTTTGTATTTACAGAACATCAAGTGACTTTTTTTAACGCAGCAAAAAAAAACTACGACAAACTTCTCACGCTAATATGTAAAATATAAAATAAATCGTCACCATATTGATTCATGACAAATAATCATCATCTATGTCTAAGAAAAAGAGTTTATATATTATCATTTGTGAAGACAAACGCATAAGTTGTATCTTGTGAATTTTTGTGAATGAAAATCTATCAGTAGTTTTAAGAAAGACGATAATATACATGAACGTTAAACGCGTAGTTAAATGGAATCTCGAAATCTGTTAAAAATTAAAAATATTTTCTAACTATGATGTAACCTCACATCCTGTAAAGTGAAATATAAATTGCGCATTATTAAAGGCTGTCGAATATTACCCCTAAATGACAAAATATATTTTGAATGCGTATACTTATCAGGAAAACGAAAAATTAAATATTTATAATCATACCGTGAACTCACTATCATATATTTTCACGAGTAATTCAATTGTTAAAAATTAAAAATATATTGAATTTAAAAATCTCACAATTGGACAGTTCAATATATACAAGTTACGAAAAATTATTACGTGTAACTCATGATAATCGAATTTCTCTCAAAGATTGTAAAAAGCAATGATTTGATGTTATGTTCATTAATATCTACGTACAACGTGTAAAATATATTTTCTTTATAAAATGTTTTGTAATACAATAAAAAAAATATTAAGAGGGTTTGATATCCCTACTTTATCACTAACCCTGTTTTATCGGGAACATGTAAAAATAACAAATATAAAAAAGTTTCGATGTATGTCTCCTTCAACAAATTCAGTTGTCCTGCGTGTTCTTATGATACATCGTCTACAAAGTTTCGAGGCAAAAGAACGACTACATACTTGTTTATTCTTGAATCGAAATTTCGTTAATTTTCCTAAATCTTCGTTTAAAAAGTAAGCAAAGGTATCATCATTTTTTTTCCTTGGAACTTTGTATCCGCGATTGAATCGCGATTGCTTTATATTTATTATTTTTACATGTTTAGCCGATAAAACAGTGTTAGTATATAGTGAGACATCCCAATTGATTCTTCTTTGTACTGTTGAAAAATGTTTTGTAAGTATAGTTAAGTAAAACGTAGCATACGTAAAATAAATTCATTTATAGGTGAATCTTTTTTATTGAAGATTCTTAAATTGATTCATTACGGTTTACTGGAATAATACTCAAACTAACAAAACTTTAAAGAAAAAAATTCACTAATTATAATGTGTGTCATATTACCGACGAGAATGAGAAAATTGAAAAATATCGGTAACAGATCTGATTCAAGGGTCGCTTGATTGTAAAAAAAAATATGTCATCACTCCGATCTCATGTGTATATGTTGATTAAATGAACATATACTTATGAAAAAATATGAAAATTAAAAAATGAGATTAAATAAAGAAATTACTATCTAACTTTTACAGCTCAATACCCTTTACAATTTTTTGCTTAATTTTATAGCTTTGTTCGATATCATACAAACAATATATTCTCTTTATGTTCTTCTGTTTTATTCTTATATAATTTTAAATTCGGTGTATTTATTCGCACCAACATCTAAGTCAATCTACGTAATCCATATTTTTTTCCCCAACTGGGTATTAAGCCGATTTAAAAAGAAGAAAAAAATAACAATATCAAAAAATCGAAAATAATTTTTTTCTCAATCGAATAAGCTTTAACTATAATAAAAAAAATAAGAAAAATATAAAAAAATTGAAAATAGTAATAATTCTTTCTTCTTACATATTTTTTGGATACAATCGAATAAAAATTAAGTCTTTAAAAAAAAGAAATCCTAAAAAATCGAAAACAAAGCAAAAATACTGTACACGATCTTCCAGTCTGAAGCAAGGATATGAAGCTGCCCATCAGCCCGCACGAACGCTGTATATTATACGCACAGGAAGAAGATTTTACTACAAAGCTTTAACATTCATCAAAGTTACTTTGAATATTATTATGATCGAGCCCATTAAAAAGACTGCATAATTTATTGACGTGGTACGTATAATTTTTCAGATGGTAGCCATGAAAAATTTTTATAAATTAAGATATTATATTACAGTAGAATAAAAAAAAATAGAAGCGCACATGCAACATTATAAAAAATTTGCTGAAAAGAAGATAAATTGAGGCAGACTAAATACGGTCTGCTTCGGCAAATCACAATATCTCTGATAATAAGAAATTGTAGAAAAAATCGCAACTGACTTACTGCAAATACACAGTTTATACTCGCACAAGCTGCAGAATAATTGCGACAGATAGACACAGCTAACGGTGACTCCATTATATATTTAGCAACATTCTAGAGCTATAAATTATGATTAAATCTCAACACCTTTTGTTGTAGTCTATATTTGATCCTACAGTTGCCTTATTCGTGGGAGCGTTTCTTTTGCGGTAGGCGCGCGCAGCGTTTGTCTATGCCTTTGCAGCATGAAGAACTAGAACAGCGCACGAACAATGATGGAATTTCTTTTGAAGATTGTAAAATGCAAGTATTTGATGTTATTTTCATGAGTATTTATGTAAAATGTATAAAAATAGTTTTTGTTTATAAAATATTTAGACAGGAAAAAAAAAATTTCTGAAAATCAAAAAATTTGTATGCCACTATTTTTAAAACATGTTTTTAATACTTCTTTGTCCGAAAATTTTGTTTGCCGTCAAAGCTTCTGCCGTCTAATTGCAATATATTATTCCACAAATTTGCGAGACAAAAAAGACATCTTTGTTTATTCTTGAAATGAAATCCCGTTAATTTCAGTATCCTTTCATTATTTTGTATATTAGCTTCAAAAAAGTAACTGATATAAAAAGTGTACAATTGTAATAGCAAACATGAATATACTTAAGTAATCAGGTTCAGTTATAACAAATTTATAAAGAATATTATAGAACAAAATTGGCACATTCACCACCACATTGACAAAATAAAATCCAGATACAAGAGCACAAAGAAAAACGAAAGCATAAAATGTATACAATAAAAGTATCAACCCATAAGTTTGTAATACGTTATACGTCTTAAATGGATATCTTCGACTCGCCGTTTTTAAGAAAAACATTTTCAAAGTCTTTTTGTGTACTGCTTATACTATATTTATTTTATTTAAATAGTTTTAAATAATTTCATTAAATCGTTATTATAAATCAAAGTATTAAATTTAGCATAAAGATCGCGAAAACTACATAAAAAAGAAAAATTGTAATGTATATTTATTTGAGTGGGTATACAAAATTTATAATATTTAGTATGGCATAAGCATTTTTAAATGTATTACTTTTAGTTACTTAATTTGAATGTGATAATTATTTATTAGCTAACTGATTAATTTTACGCTAATCATCAAATCCTTAAGTACACCTGGTAAATAAGTTTTCACGCAAAATTACGATCGCCATCTATGAATTTATGTAACTAACTACTGACAAGAACACAACACATACACTATAGTCACATAGACATACATAGTCTAACTTTTGGAAAAGAATAGAGAAAATAATTAGGTAAGTATGAATTTTTCAATAATATGACTAATTTCATGTATGAAGCTTTTTTTATAGAAAATAAATTAATATACACATTTTTATATAAAATAAAATTACTTTCTTTAAAAATACATAAATAATTTTTAGTCATTTTCATACATAATTAGAAACTAAAAATAATTTTATTAAAAGAAAAAAAAATAAAATGAAAGAAAATTTTTGTAAATAGTGATTTATAAATATTTCTTAACTTTTATATCTTTATAAACGAATATCTAAGAATTTTTACACTGTCCAAAGATATCTTCATCTAAACCATACATCTTTTCGAATGCAAGATGAAGATGACAGGTAAGATAACAAATTATTACAGAAGGCTCAGACGAATTTTTAGAGACTTGGGTAATAATTTTTAACAACTTTTGCAGTGTTTTAAAGTTACATTTGTAATCTGGATTTAGGAGTTTATTATCTATTTCTCCAATTTCAACAGCCAGTTTTTTTTCCATCTTTTTTAGATAGTTAAGTGTACAATAATTCTAAAACAATAATACTTTTTTTAAATAATAAGTTTTAGAAAATCAGAAATTTAAAAATACTTTTTAAATATTCATTTTAAAACTATTAATCAACAATGAAGTTCTGGTAAACTTAAAACTAATTGACTCACCTTTGCTTCTACATTATTGAAGTAAGCAGGCCAATCGCCATTGCAAGCTTTACAATTACATGTGAACCCATAATTATTAAGCAATTTTTGTCTTTCAACCTTGGGGGTTTGAAAATAAAGATGGCCATAACAGTCAAAGATCTACAAAATTCATTAACAACATCAGCTGTACATACAAATCTTACACTTATATAAAAATATTAAATAAAATACATATTACTTGAGAATTTTTCTTTATAGGCTGTGTAGCAAAAATTACAATTCTATTGTCATCTGTGAAACATCTTCTCACATTGGGATTACAACTATGGTTAATATAACTGGATAATATTGTTAAGGCACTTCCTCTAGAACAGCACAATTTCAGTTCATGTATATGTTCATCACCAGAATGATTGCAATTTTTAGTTTCTGTGGCTCTTGATATCTACAAAATCCAAATATATTAAATAATCTTGATGAATATATACATATTCAAATATATACATATACAAAGCAATGCATGATTAACTATGAAAATAAGATATAATATCTTACAGCATGACAATTGATTTGTTTCATTTTGAAAATTTTAGTGAATAATGAACCAACAAAAAGAAAATCTTCATTTTCCATCAAATCACTTAGTTTATTGAATTTAAAATTTTTTCCAAAAAGTAATGTATATTTAGCTAAGAAAACCATAACAACTCGTGCAACAAATGAATAAACAAATGATTCGTCCAATACAAGATCAGTTTTCAAAAAAGTGTAGATATTTAAAAAGCTTTTCTCAAAATTAATATTCTCCAACTGTTCATTAGTATTTGTTTCTGTAAAAGAAATATAAAATTTAGTTATTTCATATATTCTTAAACTAGTGTATATTAAAATTAAATTTATTTTTTGATTCTCTTACTGTCAATAGCTTTTAATTGAGTTCTTAATTTAGAAATACTTCCTGCTTCTTTGATAGCCTTTATCAATACACGAATACAAATATGATTATTAAATACTAAATCTTCGCCAAACATTTTTACATAAGGAATGAGATAACATTCAATGTCATGATATGTTTCTAAAGCCTTAGTTTTGCATTCTTCAGAACAAAACATTGCCCAAGCACAGTAATTACACGGTATTCCAGACCAACAAACATTCAAACAGTGATGGCAATTAGTAAACGTTTTATTAAGATTTAAACATGAAGCATAAAATTTTTCAACAATAACTATTTCACCTCTTTGAATATCGCGAGATGCAACTAAATGATTACCATAGTTTTCATTATGTTTAATCGTAACTGTCTTATAAACATTTTTTTTTTCTTTCTGATCCAAAATCATTAACATTTCTTTTTTATAATTGTCTTTTGTTATAACAACAGGATTCTGAATAATAGTATTTAGAAAACTTTCAGTTTTATTTATTAACTTATTTAATATTTCTCTACTATTTTCAGGAACTCCATTGAGTGCATCTTTAGTTTTTTCTAGTACTCTTCCAGCTTCTAACAAATCTAAAAAAGCCAGACATTCTACTTTTCTGCAAAGTAATTTTATTTTTAAACTGTTTGAACTTGTAATTTTGATTGCTTTATCAATGTCTTGAATACTGTTCTCATACATTTTCATATGTAAAAGGAATGCAGATCTATTTGCATAAGCAAAAGCAAGCTCTTCTGATCCATCTGGTGCCAAACATATACTGTGATTATACAATCTAAAGATGTTTTCATGATCATTCTCATCATGTTCTTTCTTTATAAACAGTTTATTTCCTTCATTTCGCGATTTCTGAGAGAATTCAGCATTCTTTGTAATTCTTTTTACATTCATATAAATCAATTCTTCTGTTTCTTTCTGAAAATCTGCGATTACCTTAATAAAAGTTTTTCTATCCTCATCCATTGTTATTGGTCACTGTAACTCAAATATTTATTATGCGTTTTTCAACGTCACACAAATGATATTATAGTTCTTTCGCCTCTATACGTTCTTTGTAGTTACCGCTTCTTACGATGTAATATCAAATATCGCTCACCAAACATAACGTAATATATCAGATAGCGCGTGTCGCGCTACGATGGCAAGATATATAATATAACCATTACTTTTTTAATTTACAAAAACGAGTTTAAATAAAAACAGTATAAATTCTTACCGATTCACCTTCGAATGAAGAAGTAAAACAATTGATGTACTGAATCACATTCACATGTAACAATTGCACAGGGGTGGTGTGCGCCTTTTTTCTTCTTCCTTGAAGAAGTACTTATCGGCTCCAGACCACGTTCTCTTCAGGTGTGAACATTATTATATATTTTTTTTCTTCCTTAACGAGTTATATCGGCTCTAGGCCACGTTCTGTCGTGTCGTTCTCTGAGCTTTTAGTATATCAAAACAGTCTCGATACTGCAAAAGTGCAAAATCCCTTTGTTCGAATCTGGCAACAAAAGTGCATTGTTGCCGCTTTCAATAATCTTGAACGCGCGGAATGACGGAATGGACACTGTTGCCATAGTATACGAACAAAATTCAAATTAAAAAGTTAATTTTGCAAATAATATTAAACGCATTGAAATATGATTTTACAATGGAAATTTTGATAAATTCTCTTACATTAAAATTTATTTGGATTTTTAAGTCAGCTCTTAAAATTATTTTGTATATTTTATAGTACTTTGAATCAAGGTAAATAAATGAATTAGTTTTTAAATGTTTATTATACTTTTGTTTTAAAATTATTATATTCACAAAAAAAATAAAAATTAACATTATTCAATACACAGTAAGTCATTATGAAAATATAAATCTTTTGAACCCCTTTACTTTTTGTAATACTGAAAAGTTATTCTTATCAAATAAATATGAACTTTAATTAGCTATTTATATAAATTAATATTATTATTAGCTATATGACATTGATAACTTTTTCTCTTTCATTAATATTCTTTGTTAGATTAGATCCAACAAATATATATATTTCTGTCATCAAGTACTAACTATAAAGAGTACAATCTTGTCAGAATACTTTAAACATAATCATAAAATAAATTATAAAATAATATAATTAGAAAACATCACGGTCTTAGATTATTAATTAACTTCATTAAATTTACATTTTATCTAATTCGTAGACGTTTTGAACGTCTCGCACTCATATCAATCAACCCTGTTCCAGAATAGTCAGATCCTTCATTGTCTAATCCTTTCAGGTATTGTAATCGAAGTAAATATCCATATGAAGGATACTCCTTGCTAAAGTGGTCTGACTTTATAATATTTTTAAATACTTTGTTTTGAGAGAAAAATGTTAGTCTCTTCGAGTCCATGAACAATATATCATACAAAGTGGTTCGCCTATCTATTGATATACACTTCATTCTTGCAACTTCATCTTCTCTTTGGTTTTGTTTCTTAGTCATGTCTTTCTCTGTAAAACAATCTACAAAATATTTGTACATATTCTTATCTTTCAATATTTTTATACAACACTTTTCATTTTTGGGATTAACTTTCAATCCAAGTGTTTTCAACTTTTGCACATGGTGATAAAGATACATGATATAATCATCTACATCATTAAGCCAAGATGTATGAAAACTATTTTCAAAAGGTGTCTTACCTTCTGCATTTTCTATATTTATGTCAGCTCCACAGTCAAGAAGAATTCTCACACAGGCTATACCATTATATACATTTGAACAAGCCAAATGGAGTACAGTATTTCCATATGAATCTTTTGCATTAATATTACAACCTAGTTTAACAAACCTTCGAATATAAGTTTCATAAATAACATCCTCTTTAAGGATTGCTTCAATTAAGATATTTTTCTTATCTTCAGATATTGAATTTTTCTCCAAAATTTGCTCTATCAAAAGATGAAGAACCGTTTTCTCATCAAATGGTCTTATAACATTTGTTCTTGCACCATTATTTAGAAGTATATCAATTATATCAACATCTGCATTCTCAATAGCTATATGTATTGGTGTTCCATGCATGCCATTATCACTCCTATTTACATTAGCATTGTACTTAATTAAGAGAAGGACAGTTTCTTTGCATTTGTACTTCACTGCAAAGTGCAATGGTGTATAATGTGCAAAATTTCTTAAATTATACAGAATCTGGTTATCTGGATCTTCTCCTTTCTTAAGAAATTTTTCCACAATTTTAACATTGTTTCTTGTACAAGCTATATGAAAATATGTTAACCCATTTAAGTCAGTACGATCTGCTTCCTTATCTTTCAGTGCTGAGTACAACAAATCCACAATAGTATTCTTAGACTTATGATCTTCATTATAAAGAGCAAGATGAATTGGAGTCATATAGTAAAGATTTTGTCTTTCTACATCAGCACCTTCATCCACAAGCAATTCAACATGCCTCTTGCAATTACTTTCTACAGCAAAATGTAGAGGTGTGTACAAAGGACAAAAAACTGCATCTTTATAAATAGGGTTACTAATACATGCTCCATTCTTAATGAAACTTTCAACAAGTGGTGGATCATCTCTCATACACGCCACATGAAAATTTGATATTTTATTATAATAACTACTTTCATTCTCCCTATTATCACCAGATATAAAATAGTCAATAAGAGATATTTCTCTAAAGTTCTTTTTAGAAAGGTCAATTGGTGTCAATCCATTTGCATTGTAAATATATTTATTAGCACCAATATTTAATAAACATTTTAGTACATCCAGACAGTTGAATTCAACTGCAAAATGCAGAGGAGTATAGCCAGCCCATAATGGTGAAGAGTCATTTACTGCAATGTCAATATTAACACCTCTTTCTAAAAGGCTGTTGACTATTTCTACCTTATTTCTTGCACAAGCAATGTGCATGAGAGTGAGTCCATGATTATTTTGAAAATTATCAACTTTTGAAATTACTATGTAAGACAATAATGCATCAATTACTTGAGTATTCCTATTCGTGAAGGCAAGGTGCAATGGTGTATCTCTCTCTGCATTTACAGCAACAACTGAAGCTTTTTTTGCCAAAAGTATATTTACTATTTCTAAATCTCCCAACCTTATAGCATGGTGTAAAGGTGTATTGTCAAAAGTTGGAGACTTGCTCACTTTGTTAACTCTACAGCCTCTGTCCACAAGGAATTTTGCTATTTCTTTTCGATCGCTTTCAAGAGCACTGTTCAAAACTGCATAGTCCAACCATTTACTATTTATGGGAATTCCTTTTACTAATACTATTGCCTTAATTTTTTCTAAGGAGCCTATTTGAACTGCCTTCAATAAATCCATTTTATCAACCCTAAAACACGAAATTAAAGAAATTAATAATTAAAAATATTTTATTATGTAGTGAAAAAAGTTTTGCAATTCTAAAATTTATTAGTAGGTATGATAATTCCATCGATGTACGTTAATAGAAAGATAAAAAGTATGTAGCTACTGGACGATATACATTCACGATAATTTAATTGTAGCGAAAACGTAATTTGAATTTTAAGAAAATCTGAAAATGACATACATCTGATATATTTTTATACGTTACCAGTATTTCTTCAAACTAAAACGATTAGAAAGTATATTGTTGTAAATATCTCCGTTTTTTACTCCTTATAGTGTCAACCTAAGCTATGTCCTCAAAATATGTTCGTTCACGTATAAGCGTTAACATTTTTAGCCATCCTCGAATTCCTAGTAAACCTGCCGACTTCCACCCCTCATCCGTCAAATGTAAACAAAGTAGCCTGCAACAAAGAAACAGCACGAAAACGAAAATATTAAGTCATAAAACATAAGAAAAAAGTTCTGTTACTCACTTGACTAGTGCATACATTGTTGATCATAGGAAAAACTAAGAGTAAAGGAATCGTGTTCACGAAAAATCATCGATAAAGGCGAAAACTTTTTAAGTGAGAACGAAATTTCGAGTGAATAGCGGGAACTTCGTGTTTACGAAGCTCTGGACTACGTGATTCGTCGATAAGCTAAAGCGCGTTTGACTTCGGTAGTGTAAGCGTGCAACCGCGAAAATATAAAACATTGGAATAAGTGATGTAAAATTTTAAAAATTGATGATCATCATTCTAAATATTTTACATTGAATTCAGAATTATGGTATTAATAATGTACATACACTTCGATGCTGTTCTAAAATAAAATTTTATTTTGAAATGTACATGCAAAGTTCTATGATAAAATAGAAATGATTGTTATGTTAACATAAAAACTTCTACTCAATTGCGTTAAACTACGATAAAAAAATATATCTGAAAAATAGTTAAATCTATATAAAACTTATTTACAATTGTCAAAAATAAATTTTTATAACAATATAACAATATTAATCTTTCTTGATTACAGTCCGATGATTAGAAAAATTCATACTGAAAATTCGACGTTTTTTAAAGTTAACATCATTTTTTAATATCAATAAAATTATGTAAGTAAATACATATAATATTAAAATGATTTATGTTGAAAGTTCGTTCTAAAAGTTCTTATATCAAAATTATAAAAAACTATTAAATAAAGTAAAGAATTGATCAATATATATTTTAGATTACAAAAATTTTGCAACTAGTATAGCAGAATAATTATATAGAATCTTTGTATTTTTTTTAATACTTTTTAAAAATTATTGATAAACAGATGTTTATAAATTATAAAGAATTATTATAATTTATCAAACCACTTTATTTAACAATTTAAATAAAAAGCATCAAATACACAAGATTTTATAACTTTTCTGTATCTCTATTTGCAATATTGATATAACAAAATTAAATAAATAACAATTAAATCTTAAGTTTTAAAAACTATTTTGATAAGTTATTAATACAAGAACTCTAAAAATTTCTTTTTAATTTAATTTGCGTCGTTTTAATGAATGTCCTAAGTTTTTATCATTTTCATTCGTTTCAGTATGAATTTTTCTTTTCTTCGGATTACATGATTTAATCAATCTTTGCAAATCGACTATTCTTAAATAACTAAAAACTTTTTCAATACATAAATCTGGTAATGATTGTTGGCTTAAATCTGGTAGTGATTTTTGGCATAAATTGAATGATTCTTGGTTTACATCAACAATGTAATTTACATTAGACAATGATTCTTTAAATAAATAAATTAACGTTTTCTTTGCTGGATTAAGCAATTCTTTTCTGATCATGCCTTTCTTATGTTGCACTTTTAACATAGAACCATATAACTGAAATCTCTCTTCAAAATTGCCAGAAAATAAAATGTCATTAAACTTTTCATTTACTACATGCACTACCATTTCATCAGTATTTTTGAATAAAATATCATACAAACATGTAAAGTTGTTAAGTCTTGTTTGTTTCATTTTTTCTACTTCTTCTTTACATAAGCTGACAAATTTATTTATACTTGGAATTTTAATGTCAAGTATATTATTGCAAAAGATTTCTAATTCAAATAGATTAAATGTATTCTTACTGCTGACAGGAAAATTTAAGTTCAATAATTTATTGATATGATTCCTAACAATTATCAAGAAATTTGTCATATTAATTGTATATTGATCTTCTGGCTCCTTTGGATTTTCATAAGCATAAGATATGAATGTATTTCCATATATATCTTCAATATTTATGTTAGCTCCCCAATTTAAAAGTTCTATTGTTGCAGGAATATGTCTATTAGCAGCGGCATAATGAAGTGGTGTTCTTCCATATTCATCTTGAATATCAATTTCACATCCATATTTTAGAAGAGCCGAAACTCTTTTATCACCTTCATATTTCTCTATTTTTTCTCCAAAATAAGGTACATTAACTGTTGCATGTAAAGCATTCTGTTTTTTTAAATTTAGTCTATTAATGTCAAGTCCTTTTTCTACAAGAATATCCAAAATTGTAATATAATCATCATCTTTCAAAAATGTTGTTGGTAGGGAAAGAGCAAATAAACAATCAATGCTACAAACTTTACTATACTTCAATAACACTTTTAATGTATTAATGCATACACAGCCTGCTGCAATATTAAGAGGAGATTCATGTTTATTGTCTCGAAGATTTACTTCTGCTCCAGCTTTTAAAATCATTTCCAAAATTTGTTTTTCCACCTTTGTTACAATGTCAACAGTACTAAGTATATGTAAAATTGTTTTACCACAGCTAGTTTTGGGTGTTTTCACATTTGCACCTTGTTTTAGTAATAAATGTAAAAGTTGTTTTGTCCTACTAAATAAATGTGGCAAGCGCATTTTTGCTTTAATACTAAAATTTTTTGTTTCTAATACATAGCGCTTAATTACATAATATATAGGTGTCACACCATCTTTATTTACAATATTCATATCTGCATTATATCTTGAAAGCAATTTAACAATGTAAAATTGTTTTTCTTGATCTTCCACAAAGTGAATATTACTTTGCAAAACATTTGGAATTGTTACATCATGTACATAGTTTTTGTAGTCATAAGCAACAATACTTTCACAGGCAAAATGCAGAGGTGTGGATCCATAACAATCTATTGCATTAACATTAGCCTTTTTGTTCAGTAGATACTTAATTGTCTTCAAATCTCTTCTAATAACTGAAAAATGTAATGGTGAACAACTTAGCCAAGTATCATCGTGATCAATTCTTTTTTCATCGTACAAAATATCAAAAAATTCTTCACAATATAATAAAAATCCTTTTTCACGGTAAATAGTATTACTATATCTTTTCAATAATGCAGTGGCAAGTACTTCTGTAATTAATTCATTTTTTTGTTTATGAGCCATAAAAAATGGAGACTCTCCATTACCATCTTCAATTGTAAAATCAGCACCTCGAAAAATTAGGTACCTAAGCAATTGCACATGATTTTGATGAACTGCAAAATGCATAGGAGTAAACCCGGAATATTCCAATCCATCAGTATTTATACGGTAATTAAGAAAATATGTAAATCTAAAAAATCTTTTCACTATTTTTAAATCTCCAAGAGCACATGCTACATGAAGTGGTGTATAGCCTCTGTAATTGGCAGGATGAAATTTTTGAGCAATATATACTTGTAAAATCAATTTCATGATTCTTTTATTTCCTGTTTTCAAAGCAAGTCCATATGGTGTCTCCCCTCTGTGATTTATTTCCTTAAAACATATTCCCTTGCTTAATAATAATCTCAAAATTTGAACATCTGCCATTTTAATAGCATAAAACAGAGGAGAACAAACAAATTTTGTATCAAAATCGAATTGTACATTATGACCTAAATTGAGAAGTGAAATTACTTTTTGTTTATCTCTTCTTATGAAAGCTAAAATTAATGGATTGGTTTGTTTAATCAAATTTCTTGCACTAATAACAGTTTCGTGAGATACCATGTAGAGCACATTTTGCCATTGATTTCCACTCACAATATTAGAATTACGATGTATAAAATATGATATTTGCCTCAAATAGTGTCTTACATGGTCATCAATCATGTAATTATATTCTGGACCTTGTTCTGCATTCTCTCGATATAACAAAGTGCTTAACAAGTTATCCAATATAGTCTGAAAACAGTTTTCTTGATTTTGATTAGGTGGTTCCATAATTAATACATTGGCAAATAATTCTTGTATATATTTTTGACCACCTATCTTTTCCAGGTTTTGATAATCATGTCCAGATGAAATATAAATACAAATGCTTGGCAAATTACATGATCTTTTTCAACCCGTAGACTTTCCCTGAAACACTATCAAATAATACATATTTTAAACTACATATAATTTAACTTAGAAGTATAAATAATAAAATAGTAATTTTTACAACCATTTCCTAAAAAAAAAACTTACGTGTAATATCTTACGACTGTGTTATGGCAAAGGTAACTGCTAACCCACTGTTCATATTGTGACTCCTATTTCAGTATAATTTATATGTAAACATAACCTTCGGATTATTTACAAAATTTTAAATTTCATACACTGACCGAACTTTGTGGATCAGACTGATCGTGATCATTAATTCTCATTATTGTGACCCATACAAATTTAAATTGAAATGCACAATGATTTATTTTAACTATTTTTTTATTATAAATTGTCTACGTTATTATAGAATTTATTGTATTTATTAATTGATTATACAGAATCTTAGGAACATTAAACTACATTACTATTAACATAAATCTTTGCGATAAAATATAACTTACTAACTAGGTATATTTTTAATTTTTAAAATAAATAATGAAATATAATATTTTTAAAGACATGTATACTCTTATTCGTCAATGATAAAAAACATAAATTCAAAACAGACCGCTTTCAGAATTACCAACATATTCTACAGCTACGGAGAGTCAAGACAGAGTTCAACCATATTTTTCAGTTCGCGCGCTTTTGATGACGAGCATGCGCGTGTTATACGGAAAAGCGCGGCTGATTACTGCTTAGTGTTTTGCGGGACATAAACAAAGTTGTTCCACAAAAATATATTGAAAACATTTGTTTTTTAGTAAAGAACACAGAAGAAAAATAATGATTTTTTATTGATAAGAAACAGAAGGCGTCATTTCTAAGACAATCCAATGTGATTAGTGTTTGTTTAGGTTAATAAAAGTATTTATTTATATATCTTTTATTAACAGTAATTATTTATTTATGAGTAATTATTTCGACATGTTCTAGATACAAATTCATCGAAGTTGACAAAAAATGGAACCACCAGAAGAATTTCCATTCCCATTTTCTCCATATTCAATCCAAGCAGATTTTATGAAAAATCTGTACATATGTTTAGAAAATGGAAATCTGGGTATTTTTGAAAGTCCTACTGGAACTGGTAAAACATTATCTGTAATTTGTGGTGCAGTTAAGTGGCTCCTTGATCATGAAGAAAGGCAAAAGAAGAAATTATTAGACAAAAAAACTGAACTAGAACAAAAAATTAAAGAAATAGAAGTAAAGTATGAAAATGATTGGTTTTCAGTTCAAACTGAAAAAATAAGTTTAAATGAAGAGAAGCTAGTTGCGCAAAAGAAATTAGATGCTTTATTGAAAAAAGAAGAAAAACAACTCAAGTATAAACAACGTATAAAACATTATAATGAACAAAGTGGAAAAGAAAAACAATATTCTAACAATAAATGGAAAAATAAAAAAAGTGACAAAACAAATGAGGCTATTAATAAAGATGATAATGATGCAGTAACAAAAGACTCGTTGTTAGATGACGATCTTATTTTAAAAGATATGGATTGTCGATCTGATAGTTCTGAAGAAGAAGAAGATGAAGAAGAACCTGCTTCAAATTGTAAAATATTCTTCTGCTCCAGGACTCATTCACAGCTCTCTCAATTTATTGGAGAACTTAAGAAAAGTCCATATGGTGACAAAGTATCAGTAGTACCTCTTGCATCAAGGTAAATTTTTTTATTCAAACTAATAATTGAAGAAATTATTTAAAAATTTATAAAATTATTTTTTAATATTTAGAAATAATTATTGTATAAATCCAAAAGTAAAAAGTCTGAAAAATATTAATATGATAAATGAACAGTGTCAACAATTACAAAAGAAAAAGGCCACTTCTAAAAAAGAAAAGGATCTAAAACGATCAAAAACATCTACATCCTGTCCATTTATGCCTGGAGATCAACCTTTGCTTATGGCAGAAATATTAACCAGTATTCGAGATATTGAAGATACAATTAAGAAAAGTCAAGAACTAAAAACTTGTCCATATTATTCAACAAGAAAATCAGTAGAAGATGGACAACTAGTATTGGTTCCATATAATTCAATTTTACATAAAAGTACAAGAATAAGTTCAGGTATTAGCCTAAAAGATAATATTTTAATTGTTGATGAAGCCCATAACTTATTAGAAGCAATTGAAAGAATGTACAGTGTAACAGTCACTGGAAAACATATTTTGCAATGTTTTAATCAATTATCGCAATATCAAAAAAGGTACTATTTTACAATAAAATTTGTATTACTTATTAATAATTCTTTTTTATTAGATATAATAAATTACTGTTTATTTGTTTAGATTTGAAAATGTTTTGACTGCTAAAAATGTATTGTTACTAAGTCAATTAAGTTTTTGTTTAAAAAAATTGTTGAAGTTATTTGGTGGTAATTCCAAATCGCATCCTGATGATAAACCAAAAAATATATCCACCAAGTTATATAGTTTAGAAGACTTTGAAATTTCAGCAGAAATGGATACTATAAATATTTTTGAAGTTGTTAAATTTATACAAAAAACGAAATTAGTTCACAAGCTAAGAGGATATGTAGAAAAATATGAAAATGATCGAGTTTTAAAAGAAAAAGAAAAGATTGAAGAAAAAAAGGGTGTCACAGCTTTCCTTGAATCATTAAAAAAGAAAAACGATTCTGAAGTAAAAGAAAATATAAATACATTTATTAATGAACAAGAGAAAGAACAAATCACAAGTCCATTGATAATTGTTACAAGTTTTCTAGAAGCTCTTAAAACAAATTGCAGTGATGGTAGAATTTTTGTTATTCCTGGCAATACCATTGGACTAGGGTGTTTAAAATTTCTTCTATTAAACCCTGCAGCTCATTTTTCAGATATTGGTAAGAATTGTAATAGATATAGTCAGTGCCATTACATTAAATATATAAATAATTATTAAAAAATAACATTTTTAGTACAGGAGGCAAGATCTATAATTTTAGCTGGTGGAACCATGGAACCAATGTCTGAATTCAAGGAACAACTTTTTATCAGTGCAGGAGCCAAACCAGAAAGGATTATTACATTTTCTTGTGACCATGTAATTCCAAAAGAAAATATTATAACTTGTATTCTCAAATCAGGTCCCACTGGAATTGATTTTGAATTTAACTTTCAGAACAGACAAAATACAAAGCTGGTATGTACTAATTCATATCAAATAAAACATTGCTTAATTTTTTTTTAAAATTAATAATTTATCAATATCTTTTTATAGCTTGATGAATTAGGTAGGACATTGATTAACATATGCAATATTGTACCAGCTGGAATCGTTGTTTTTCTTCCATCTTATGGTTACGAAGATTTGCTATTCACGCATTTAGAGTCAAGTGGAGTCTTAACAAAACTACGTACCAAAAAAATAGTATTCCGTGAACCAAAATCAGCTACACAAGTACTTTTCATAATGTTTGTTTATATGTACTCTTTTTTTATACTAAATTATTATTGAATTTAACTGTTTAACAGGTCAATCAAATATTAGAAAAATACTCATGTGCTATTAAAAAACCTTCAAAACCACAAAATGGAGCGATACTGTTTAGTGTAGTAGGTAAGATTTCTCACAAAATGTATGATGAAAAACTATACTAAAAATTATATAAGACTAATAAAAATGCAATTATTTTGTTTTACATAGGTGGAAAACTGAGTGAAGGGTTGAATTTCTCTGATGATTTAGGAAGATGTGTTATAGTGGTTGGCATGCCATACCCTAACATCAAATCTCCAGAGTTACAGGAAAAAATGAAATATTTGAATCAGAATGTGGTAAGTTTAGCATATTTTATTTAAAAAAGCATAAAATCATATAAAATTATTTCAAGTTTGTTAAAAGACATTATACATTATAGAAGAATTGAATAACTTAGTAACTTTCTCAAACTGTGCTTCAAATATAAAAAAAAAATCCAAAATTAACTGTAGTTATACAATTCATATTCTTCCATCTACTTTTCACTAAAATCTGCCAACCCTTCTAAGTCGTTGTATTTTCCTACAATTAAGTATATTATACATTGCAATTTAAAATTTATATTTTAATCACTAGCCTTTAAAATATTAACTTTACTACAAAGCGAAATTGTTTCACTTAAGATCACAAAATCTTTTAAAAACATCGCACGAGATTAATTAAAATCTCTGTTTCAATTGCAGAACCCTCAGGCCGGCGCGACATTTTACGAGAACGCGTGTATAAAGGCTGTGAACCAATGTATCGGTCGAGCTGTGCGCCATGTCGCCGACTACTCGACAGTCGTATTGCTGGACCGGCGCTACGCTGGTAAACAGGCAGCTCTGCCTGGCTGGATCCAGCGCACGCTTAGCGTTCAGCCGAACTTCGGCGGCGCTGTACAAGCACTGGCAAGATTCTTCGCCGCGCGAAGAAAATCAGTATAAGTTTGATGAGATTAATGTTCCTCATTTGATGATTTCCTGGTGACGATGAGTGCCCTGGAATTGAGTATATCAAATTTAGTTTTATTCTCGATACAGTATTATTATTGTAAGATATGATGAAACTATAAAAAATGTTAGATATGATTTTAAAGTATTTTTTTTTTCTTTTTAAATCTAATTATAAAAGATGAATGAAAAAATTCATTTACAATATGTATGATTGCAAGTCAATGAAAATGTTTTTACATAATTTTAACACTATATGTTAATCCAATCTTATAATAAAATATTTTAAGATAATCTGGTATCAATGTTTTTTATTTATCTTTATTATAATCTAACTATTAATAGTTACACGAAAGCGAAAAAACTTTTTTAAAATGTTCAACTTTTTTAATAAAATAATATTACTAAGTGTATGTAACTTACCGTCAACTGGCGTACATGAATATGCGTTCAATCATTGTCATCCAACCAGCGGTCCACATTATGCCGGATATCCCGCATCTTGAGGCCTTTCCCCGTCCACCTGGTTAACCTCATAAATCTACCCGCGCGGATTACAACTCCGCCGTGCTTGGTCCAAATAGCCCTGATTTGCTCCAGCATATTAAAGTTATTCACAAACTCAACCGTATCATCGTAATTCTTTTCTGAAACGCATAATGGCCTTTCTTTCGATAGCGCTGCTATCTTCGTAGCGATCTCGCCCAGTAATGTCGGATCAATTGTCTTCAAAACTGTGCCAAGATCAGTACTATTACCCTTCATAATTTCGTCGTTATTCTGCACGATGATCTTGAGAATCTTCGCAGTCAGTCTCTTGGCGTTATACTTATGGGCGATGCGCAACATCTCGATAGCATTGTGGTGCGTCACGCCGCAAGACAATATATTCTCGCATTCACTGTGCAACCGCAGCAGATTGTACTTATCAGCCAGGGCCATGAGATCGACAGCGTCGTTCTCTATGTGATGCACTTCACCGGTGTATATATAAAGCAGCATCTCTTGTACAATTTTGCCCTTGAAATCGGCAATTTGAATCAAGTTCTGCTGCGATTTCGAGTTGTCATCGTGGTCGAGTATCGACGCAAAATATTCGCTCCGACTTGTCAGGATGGCTTTGTGTGCTTTGAACTCGACGCCATCGGATGCCTTGATGATAATATCACTGAACTTCCCTGTGTCCAGCAAACCACCCATATCGTTAATGAACTTCTTATGATTCACAGGCATCTCACCATGCTCTTTCTTTGCCAGGAATTTCGCGGTCACGGTTATAGATAATGTGAGCACGTCGTCTGTCAGCCAAGTGTTGCTATAAGTAAATAAGGTCCATCGCTTCATCAGCAATGCCCAAGCTGAATTTACACCGGGTTCACAAATCATATCGTACGTCAGGAGTGCCTCCGTTGCTTTCTTTGGTTGATTTTTTATTACAGCGAACTCCAACCTTGTAAATACTTGCCTCGCGTGGGTGGAATTTATAAAAATAACGATTAATAAGTCGTTATGCGAGCGCGAGAGTCCCAAGTGTAGGTCAAGGTTCTTATCTGTGACAAGAAACGTCCGATCGCTTAAAATGAAATTATCAATTTGAGGTACGAAGTTCGGAGAAAACCTATATCGTGCTTCCTCGTGGCGTTTCTTCTGATTCTGGCAGAAGTCGTTGACATGCATGATGGTCCAGGTGTGATTGGTGCGACTGGACAAGAGGTCCTTCTCTGGGATTTCTTGGCTCGTTTGTGACTCCAAGTTTACTAGAAAAATAAGGGATCAGAATGTTAGAGAATGATTTTTAAATTTAATCTCAGTCTTTTCCAAACTTATATGAGTAAGAAGAGTTTTTTTAAAGTATAAATAGTGGGACAGGTGATTGGGGGATATAAAAGTTAAACTTAAAGCCAGTATAACGGATATATGTCAGTTTAAGAACAAGGCGACGCGTAGGCCTTCTAATACACTAAAAATACTAGGTTAGAGTATCCAGAAGTGATATCCGTCGTTGAACAAGGTCCATCGAAGGATAACAGTTTTTTAGAGCAACTTATTGCTCAGAAAGTCAGTCAAATTTTCAGTGGGGTTGGAGCACTTTTTCATCGTAACTGACGCGCGCGTAGTGAAATATTTTTGTACGAAACTCTTATATCCGAGTTCTACTGCAATCCCAGTATATTTTGCTACCCTATAATAATAATTATTAATTTTTACAAATTATTAAAATAAATAAAATTTAAAACTACACTTTAATTAGAAAAAATTGATTTTAATATCAATTTTTTCTAATTAAAGTTAAAATATATTACTTTTAAGTTAGGTTTTCTAAAAAAAATTATATATAGTAAACGTATTTGAGCAGTATGACATTTTTATTGAAATAAAATTAAACAATATTTAAAAAAAAGATTATAATTCATAAAAATATTTCACTACGCGCGCGTCAGTTACGATGAAAAAGTGCTCCAACCCCACGGAAAATTTGACTGACTTTCTGAGCAATAAGTTGCTCTAAAAAAATGTTATCCTTCGATGGACCTTGTTCAACGACGGATATCACTTCTGGATACTCTAACCAACAAGTACCACCACGCGTTTCATAGGTGTAGTCGAAAAAAAATTTTCCCCTCGATTTTTCCAAGTTTTTCGCAACGTTTGTGAGATTTGCACATATATAGCACTGAGATTCTTGTTCTCGTCGTATTTTATCTTGGAACCTCATTATATATGAAATCATAAAATTAAAATTACTTACGAAACAATTAACAACAGGATTATCTTAAATTTAATTTTTTTAACTTATTAAAGGGGAATAAATTGGACGTTTGTTGACGCGGATGAAAAAAGGGGCCATGCCATAAAAATTTATTTATTTATTCTACGGGAACATTATAATACTTGCAAAATTTTATTATATCAAAGGTTACAATTGAGTTGCCTTAAATGAAACACCCGGTTGAAGCCAAACATATGAATTTTAATTGCTCTAGTGTTCGCTATGTGGAGCTTCTTAATACATAATGAAACTAGTATTTTTAGTGTATTAGAAGGCCTACGCGTCGCCGTGTTCTTAAACTGACATATATCCGTTTTATTTGTTATTTTGGCTTTAAGTTTAACTTTTATATCCCCCAATCACCTGTCCCACTATTTATAATTTTAAAAAACTCTTCTTACTCATATAAGTTTGGAAAAGACTGAGATTAAATTTAAAAATCATTCTCTAACATTCTGAACCCTTATTTTTCCAGTAAACTTGGAGTCACAAACGAGTCAAGAAATCCCAGAGAAGGACCTCTTGTCCAGTCGCACCAATCACACTTGGACCATCATGCAAGTCAACGACTTCTGCCAGAATCATAAGAAACGCCACAAGGAAGCACGATATAGGTTTTCTCCGAACTTCGTACCTCAAATTGATAATTTCATTTTAAGCGATCGGACGTTTCTT